>SKCR01033447.1:0-186252 GCA_019454045.1 Zanthoxylum bungeanum | reverse complement strand
TCAATATTACATAGTCAATTTTGTACAAAACACAATGTCTTTTACAAACGGTGACGCTATGGGTCATAATTGTCTAACAATTCAGCTCAAAGACTATCCCCAAATCAGCTAGCTCATCTATGTCAGCAATCATATGTGCCACGTGGGACTCAACAGACATGCTTCTGACATACGTGAGACGGAAAAGCTCTTTACTACTCTATCTCTGTGACCTTTTTTAGATGGTGAAGATTTTGCAACCGCCAAAATGTTATAAGGATCCAAGTCCCTTGTTATGTCGATGGAAAGCTGAGTCATGGAAAAGCAAGCATAATAGACTGAGCAGTATCATAATCATCGCTGTGAGTCTTCCAAAGCTCCAGCTCAGTGTCTGATCATGTGGGGTTTTAGGCCCAAAAGGTGTCTGTATGGTGTATAACAGCCTCTCGGCTCCAAGGACTATCCTTAGATTCATTTCCCAATCAGAAAAGTTCGTGCCCTTAAAGACATTCTCGCCTATGATAATTTCTCAGACATTTCCTTTTCCAGTAATCTTGACTATGATAGTCCAACTATCTAGTCAACGATATTTGGGTACAGTCTAACTGTTACAAGAAAAATAACATTATATTAGACCAACTAATAAAATAATTTTGACAAAATTAATTTGAAAGCGCGTAAAGCTAAGTATTTGAATGAAATTGCAAATTCAATACTAGCCTCCCACTATTTTTCGACGAGCCTCTAACCCCTTTCGAGTACTCTGGAAACCCAGTTTCCTAGTGGGCTAGGATCCCGTTAAATAACACACAACTTTGACTTTGGCCAACAAGCTGTATGAAACTTAACTAGGTAGATCTCGAAGATCAATTGGATCTCATCCAATTCCTAGATCCGGTAGGTGGACATCCAAGTCCGAAACATATATACAATATATATGCCAATGTATCCAATATATTCCCTAGCCTTTTTCCTCTGAATCAACTAAGCCTTGGCTTTGGCACAACAAGCTTAATGATTCCAGTTAAGCGGAACCCATTGACATGGAAAGTTTCGTAATCAATGTCGATGGACAAGAAGTGATCTTGACTTTGGCCAACAAATCACGACTTGGACAAGACACCGATATGGAAAACAAACTCTCATGATTCAAACACATCCGCAATTGACAAAGGCCTTGACTTTGGCCAACACCAATGCCAACTTTGGATCTTGAGTAAGAATCACTCAACGGCAGGAAAAACGCTTAATATGATTTGAGGGTTTTTACGTAAATTGGCAACCAATTTATTATCTTTGTTAAGGTCTCATCATACACCCTTAAGCATGCTTCTAAAACATCATAAGGCGTGAAAAGTAAATTAATAACGATATGCGGATGGATATTTAAACAGATTGTTCCTAGAACAAATCGCTTCCTTTCCTCTCCCCGGCTAGCACCATTCTACTTCTACCCAATTACATAATACAATAATAGAAACCTCATTAACATTGAGGGGAATTAGGTGAGAAGAGAATACAAAGAATCAATGAGAGAGAAGGCTGGACACGCAGGTCCAATTTATAAATTCCGAATTTACAATAATTTCTAAAATTGCCATTTTCCTTCTAATATCCATCTGATATACGCTATTCATTCATCACATCCATATATTCATTCAAGCATGTTATTCAATCAAACTAATCAAATTAATTATCTTTGAATATAAGTGATCATCCAATGTTCAAACAATGATTTAATTTTACGCGAGTCCAACTCGTTTGAGAATAAGTACTTAAAGTACGAATTCTTGAATTATATCGAACTACTCGTTAAATCTAATTTAATCTGTATTCAATACTAATTCAATTTAATTCCAAATTAAATAGCTACACTTTTAATGCGCTTTAATGACTTAGATTTCAAATCTAATCCTATCGGGTCTCAAAGCCCAACTAACATTCAATGTTCGTTTAATTAAAGTCCGATGGGCCTTCAATTGATTTTATAAGGCATGGGCTTTGGTCAATATGGATCAAACCCAATTACCAAGCACAATTGAGGAATCACCCTCATATGCCAAAAAACCAATTTTAGCCCATAAGGCCCAATTAAACTTTTAAAGCCCATTTATTATATTTGGACTTAATGGAATGATTTAGGCCCAATTTGGATCCAATCCAATTGGCCTAAACCAACTTGGCCCAACAAGCCCATTATGCCCAAATAAACAATATCAAGCCCAATTCAAAATCAAGCCCATTAATCAAATTTTAATATTCCAATTTTAAAATTCAATTAACTAAAGTGTAAAGTCATGATTAATCTTTTAAATCAAAATTTCCAAACCACTAATCTAATCATTAGTCATACTTTTCATCATCAACACATGTCCAACATATTTGATTCAAAAAATCATCTCATTACATGCAAGGAAGCTCTCGGCCGTGATAAGGGTTTTTGTTCGACTTCGTTTTTCAATCCGATTGAATTTTAAATCGATATTTCCCATTCATTTCAAGTCATCTAATGATCATCAAAACAAAAAATACCAAGACTTCCAAGGGTAATCTGCATTCGGCCAAGCTTCATTTTTGGGGAAAAATCCATCCAATTTATTTTTCAGAAAATTGATCATGTATAACACCATGTTATCAACATACAAGCATACTTAATCAAATAATTTCATCAAATCATGCTTCAATCAATTTTACCTAAATTTTACCCTAAAATTTTTCATGCTTAAACAAGGCTCCATGATACCATTGTTGGTTTCTATTGATGTCCCAAGATCATTTTAAGCCATGAAATGAAATATAACAAGAAGTATAGCGGAATTATACTTACAAAGATCGGCTTTGGATGTGATGCTCAACAAAAATTTTCCTTCCAAGATGCTCCAAGATTCGGCCAAGAGAAGCTTTGTTGAAGATGATGAAGAAGATTCGGCCAAGGGAAAGAAGTTCCAAGCTCCAAGCTTTTCAAGATCCAAGCTCTTGAGTTTGTTTCCCTAACACCTTTGTTTGATTCTTGATGTGCTAGAGCAAAAGATGAAAGAAAATCAAATCTTCCTTCACCTATGGAGACTCACGGTTTTTGCTTGAGAGAGGGAGAGAGAGTTTTTGTTTCTTTTGTTTTCTAAAAACAATGATGATAATTAAAACAATTACCAAAGTTGGTATATGTTTTACAAAAGTTAAAAAAACCAAAATTTTGGCTCCAAAAACTCATTAAATGCCCACAACCACCCACATCATGAATAGTGACAGCATATCACTCATAAAAAGTGACTTTTGACATCTATCACATTTATATGACAAGTGATATGACTCGTGATGTGACTTGTGGGCCCCACTCGTTTTGAAATGCGAGTGGGCCCGCAAACACTTTCGAGTTCGGTTTCGCTAATTCCGAATTAACGAATTTCCATCGCGACGTAATTAAATAATTATGCATAGTGAAATTACTATTCACGTCGCTAACGAATTAATTCTAAATTAACTCGTTTGCCGGAATTAAAATCCGATTTTAATTCCGCATCGAAATCCAATTTCGTTTAATATATCGAATATATATTTTATCAATTAATTTCAAATTAATCTTTCTCTCTCTTCAAATAGTACTTTATCCAAGATAAAGTTTCTCCGTAATTAATCCCAAATTAATAAAGTTCGAATCAAACGTCATCGGTGAATCGGGAAGCGACCCAAGAGATCTTCGGATATGTTGGCAGTAAATACGGTCATCGGACTATCCGAACACGTACGTACCTCGTACTACGTTTTTACTGATTTACGAGACAAGGTGGCTTCTAGCAAAGCACCATGCCTACCCAATTCTCCAGAAATATTCTTACTGGAATATACGATCTTTATCAGGCGTAGTTTACCGTAGTATTGCGTATTACGATCCGGTATCAGATGTCACGTGCAGGGCCTGTGGCTAGAATAGTATCTGCCCCGTACGAAGTACATATCGGATATCAAGCAACTAGTCTCTTTTAATCGGATAATCATGACCTTGTCATATTATCCCGATGGTTACAACACTATAAAGAACCAGTTTTGAATCTCTGCGTGATCATCATCTCCATATGTCTGAAGTGATACTTCCGTCTTGACATCACATCCAATACACTACGATTCCCAATAAACCCAGCAGAGGCGTACACAGAACCTGTTAAAGCCCTGGACGACCAAACCAAAGTTTACCGATTGTCGCAAGTACTAGCGATGCAAGTCTCAAGTTAAGACCAAATACACCTACCCTGAAGCGGACTCCCATAGACACATATACATACTACCAATGGGATTCCGCGGGGTCTATCCAAAGCGAAGCTGTTTTTCGTACCATCGGTAAAACACAACCTCTTATCGCACTTGCATAAGTATCCTATACTTAAATATATGAGAACTATACCGTTATGCCCTCACAACGCGCACAAGTGCAATACTAGTCTATTCCGCATTATCGATGTCTAGTCTTAATAATACTACGACTAGGGATATTTAATGATTAAACCTTTATGGATTGATACTGTCTCATATCATCTCAATCCGGAACTAATCATATGGACTTTTACCATTTATATATATCAAAGTAAATGAATCATAAAACGGTAAAAGGCAATTTCATTACTAGATAGTTAATTTTGTATAAAAACACAATGTCTTTTACAAACAGTGACGTTATGGGTCATAATTGTCCAACATGTACTTGGCGGGTGATGGAAAATTTTGGTGGCAAACTCGATTAGATGATGATGAAACAGCGGGTCATCCCAAGATAGATACATGTGATGCATTGAAGAAGGAATTGAAAGATCATTTCCTCCCCACCAACACAGCGTAGATTGTAAGGGAGACCTTAAAAAACTTGAAACAAACTAGTTCCATTCGAGATTATGTAAAGCAGTTTAGTTTCTTGATGATTGACATAAGAAACATGTCTGAAGAGGACAAGTTGTTTAATTGCCTGTCCGAAAATAAAATTGAGCTCAAAATGAATTATGGAGGCAATGTGTGCGTGACATGCCTGCAACAATGGCAGCAGCAGATTGCTCTATGGATTACAAAACTAATTTTTCAATTAAGTCCAAACCTGATTTGAAAGGAAAAAGAAAGAGAAATTCTGAGATTCAGAGCAGGGGAAAAGAAGAAGAACAAGAAGGGAAAATAGAAGCCACATGATGGGAAGTCCAAATGGGTGAATAACAACAAGGGCTGTTTCATCTATGATGGTCTACATAGGGTAATGGACTGCCCCAAGTGAGAGAAAGTGAATGCACTCGTGGCTATTGAGACGGGCAATAAAGAGGAATGAGACTCGACAGGGCATAGTCAGATAAACCCCTTCTAGTTGCTGAATGCAATTTAGGAAGACATGTTTGATAATGCCTTGATGTATGTCCAAGTCCTCATCAATGGGAAAATAAAGAGGGTTATGATGGATACTGGGGCTACACATAACTTTATTACGGTGGGAGTTGCTGAGAAGTTGGGCCTCAGATGTGTTTCAATCGGGGAGTAGTATCAATGTTGTCAATTCAACATCGAAATAAGTTCAAGGCATGATTGCGGGAGTGAGTATTCAATTGGACAATGGCATGGGATATATACACTGATGGTGGTATTATTGGATGATTTTGAGGAATCCAATTTTCATTCAGGCCAAGATTGTCTTGATGCCTTACTTGGCGGGTTTTCTAATTGGTGATGAGGACCAACCATGCTTTATCTCTGTTGCTGGAAAAGTGTGCGAGAGTAAACGGGCTGAGAGACAATGAGAGTTTGTCTCAGCCTTACAAATTAAGAGTGGGTTGAAGCGAGGATAGGAAACATACTTGGCTATACTCATAGAAGTCAAGGTGGGAAAGACAGTGGATGTGCCTGGCGCGGTTGCAGAACTGTTGATGGAGTACAAAGATGTAATGCCTCCGGAGTTGCCGAAGTCCTTTCCTCTTCGAAGACCTACTGACCACAAAATAGAACTTGTCCTTGGTGCTAGGCCGTCTGTCCAAGTGCCATATCGGATGAGTCCTCCGGAATTGATTGAATTGCCCAAACAACTGGGCGAGTTACTGGATGCCGGTATGATCCAACCCTCTAAAGCTTCTTATGGTGCTTCTATTCTGTTTCAGAAGAAACATGATGGATCCCTGCGAATGTGTATGGATTATAGGGCCTTGAACAAGGTTACAATCAAGAATAAATATCCAAATATGTTGGTGGAAGACTTATTTGATCGCTTGTCTAGGGCATTCTACTTCATGAAGTTGGATCTAAGTTCTGGTTATTGGCAAGTTCAGATTGCCATAGGAGATGAGGAAGACTACTTGTGTTATAAGGTATGGATTATATGTGTTTTTGGTATTGCCATTTGGGCTTACTAATACCCCAACTACTTTTTATAATTTGATGAATTTTGAGTACATGGATCATTTTGTGGTCGTATATTTGGATGATATTGTGATATATAGTGAGAATCTTGCTGATCATTTGTTGCACTGAGATTAGTGTTGGAGAAATTGAGGCAACATTCGTTATATGTTAAAATGGAAAAATGCGAGTTTGCTCAACAAGAAGTGATGTTTCTTGGACATTGGGTTAGTCAAGGATAGAATCGTATGAATGAAAAAATGAAGGGCATTCGGGATTGCCTAGTCCTTCCAAGGTTGCTAAGGTGCCTTCATTTTTAGGTTGGCTAATATTACCGCAAATTCATCAAGAAATATTCAAATCATGTGGCTCCCTTGACTGATTTACCGAAGAAGGAAAAAATTTGGGCGTGGAGTGTGCAATTCCAAGAGGCATTCGATGAGTTGAATGGGGCGGTAGCAAATGAGCTTGATTTGCAGTTGCTTGACTTGGAATTACCAATTGAGGTGCACACTGATGCTTATGATCGAGCCATTGGTGGCGTGCTGGTGCAAGATTCTCATCCAGTTGCCTTCGAAAGTGATGAACATTAAAAAGTGTACATTTAATAAAAGAGAAACTAACCATTTTACACTTATAATTTTATTAATTCCTTTAATTTGGCACATTTGTGAAATAATAATTAAATTATTTTTATATATTTTTATTGTGATATTTATTTCTTATGTAGGTGAAATAATAATTTGGATTCATATCTAAAAAAATGGATTTGATATTTGGATTTCGGAGGCCAGAAAATTAAAAGGGTGTTCTAACAGTGTAGGATTTCAGAAATTCTAACTTTACGTAACTTTCGTATTTTGGCCAAACGTTTTCCTTCGATATCGAATTGAGGTGATTCTAGTTCCATATGAATGAAGACTCAAATATATAAAACTTTTCCGTATATAAGATTTTCTAGTTCTGAAGTTTTCAAGACCGAAATTAATGAAAAATCCAAAATGTGTTATATGTAATGTTAAAGACAAAAAACAAGAAGAAGAAATTAAAAAAAAAACAAAAACAAAAACAAAAAAATAAATGTCAATCCACCAAAAAATGGATTGACATCTTCTCTCCACCACTTTGCAATTTGTAAAACTTTACAATTAAAGTGAGGTGCTGAGTGTCTCTATAAATAGAAGAGCTCAACACCTCATTAGGTAGCTTCCTCCATAGAACTCTCTCTGAGATTTTATGAAGGGTCATAGTTCTTGTGTGTTTTATTTTCCAAGCTTTCTTGTAATTTCCTTTTCTTTCAGTAATAAAATTATAAGTGCTTTTATTCAAATCATTAGTAGCTAATTTCCACCCCGCTGTGGTAAAAGGTGAAGCTTTTAATATGAAAATATAGATTAATCTTATTTATATTGTAATATATAAATTGTAATCTAATGATTTATATTTAATTTAAATCTGGATTAATTATTGACAAATTTTGTTACAGCCTATATGGCTGGTTTTGTTTATTTGGCATAATTGAGTACCTAACTGGACTTGTTATAGACAAATATTATCACAGTCTTATGGCTGGTTTTATATGTTTTGGCATAATTAATTCCTGAAATAATTTAATTGGGTAATAATGACAATTTATATATTATAAAAATAAGATTTCTAAATTTGAAATATTAAAAGAATATCTCATAGCCTCAGTATTTTATTTTATTATTGTATGCCTATTTAAAAATTGTCAATTATTTCAAATAATTCAGTCTTTTTATTTTCACTTAAATTATTATTTTATTTTATTGAATATATGCCCCGTGGATCGACCTCGGACTTAACAAGTTATTTTATTACTTCGACACTCTTATACTTGGGAGTAAATAAATATTTTGTGATTGTGTCAAGTTTCCGGCACCGTTGTCGGAGAGTATAATTTAATAGATAGAATAATAATTTTTCTTTCTTTTTATTTATTTATTTTTCCTTTTCTTTTGTATTTTATTTCTTTTTTATTGTATTTTCTGCATGTCATTTTCTTTCTTCTTTGCAATTATGTAGATCTAAGATGTCCTGATTGATCATAAATGAATAATGAGCCCAAATATCCCATATACAAACAAACCTTATACTTAATTCTTTAAGGTTACAAGAGACAGAAAAATCAATTAAAATGGAGCTTGCATTTTACCAAAGAATTTCTTGAACCATCTCCATATAGAGATTCTTCCATAATTTTTTGTGAAAACCTAATTTGAGAGATTGAGACAGCTGAACGAGAAATTTAATTTATAAAAGTTCTAATCAATTTTTATGTAGAATTAATCTAATTTATCTAAATATGTATATGTAGGTGTGACTAATCACTTTTGTCTACCACTTTGATTTAATCAAATTAAATCAAGAAAAAAATTTAATTAATGGATTGTTACATGTTACCACTTTGATTTAATCTAATTAAATCAAGCCAAACGTCTATAATTACATACTTGTAATTACGAAAATATCATCAAATGGTAGAGATATTTATGAAATTAAATTATGACAAAACCCTTGTATAATTTTGAATTAATCCAATTAGGTCAAAGTAAATAATCAATATTATCCAATAGCACTTAATTATCTTAGTTGATAAATATAATATCGAATATTATATATTATCAAAAATTATCGGCTACTAAAGTGTTCAACGAGTACACTCATATTGTAGGACTCTCTAAGTCCAAACACATTCGTCATATAAGCATAGCTAATATGTACGCAATTCGACCACCTCCGAATTCACGAAAAACATGAACGACCTTCCTAAACTATATAAGTCGAGGTCATCATATATGTTTACCAATCCATATGTCGTAGACTATCCGAGTTGTGCTTAGGAAATATAGATTACACCGTAAAGTTTCTTAGGCGCACATCTCATTTCGATATATCCACGATTCTTTACAACTAATGCGATCCACCATAGGTGATCGGCATTGGCCAAAGTCTTAAGAATCGTGACTTACTCATATAGATACCTAAACCCCTTATGGTACACATACAGGCCGAAAGATCCTATCTTGATAAGCACTTGTTTAACGAGTGCATTGGTCCACACCCAATGAACATTTAGAGGCCAGACCATGAAAGATTTCTGACATACATGGCATCTAAGTATGGAGAATCTCATACAAAATCAATGTTATCCTATAGTCAAAGGATCACATATGCTACTCGACTCGAGGAGGTTCCTATTGACGGTGGTGCATATTTCTAACTATTAGGAATCACCTATAAGTCATTTAGTAATCACTCTAACGAATACACACATGTCTATACAAGCTTCCAAATATCATGGTACATTGAGTTAGACCATTATAACTCCAATTCCAATATACGACATGTGCTAGTCTTCTAGATTATAGGAATTCGACCGTATTCCAAAACCAATAACTAGGAATATTTACTTTAAGAATAATTTATAATAGTAATATTATCCCAATGCCAGACCACATAGTATCCAGTATTACTACAAGATTATTCTAAGGTCGATGTCACTCTTAGCATATCTATATATATATCAATATAATATGCATAATGACATTACCATTAATAAGGTTTGAAATGAAAATATAGTTATTCTATCAATAAATAATAAAATATAATGTATAATACATTATTCGGATTGGTGCTCCAAGAACCAATTCCAACACATGTTCATCGAGTAATTCGCAATTTGCATACACAATTTCAAAAAAAAAAAAAGACAACAATACAGTCTCAAGAATCTGACTTTAAAAGACCTTGTTAGCCAATTATAAGAAAATTTTATAGAAAGCCTATCCCCGACCCATAGAGGGCGTTCAAGCCATTACTAGACGTAAAATCAGAGAAATATGTGAGCCACAATCACAACTACCAGTACATATTGTTTCAATTTATTATTTTGATTTCTTTTACTTTAAATTGCTGTTTTGATTTACTTTAAATTTATGTTTTGATTTACTTTAATTGATGTTTTGATTTCCTTTACTTTTACAAACAGTATCCAAAACTTTTTGACTTTCATGATCTATTTTATTGTTCATCTGACAATTATCATTTTCCCGATACTAGTGCTTTTATTACTCATAATTTTTCAGGATCTATAAATACAACTCGTCATTTTCCTCTTCGATACATCCAGATAAAAGGGAAAAAGGAGAAAAATTCAAGACGAAAAGTCACTAATATCTGTGTATTTTGTGGAACTAATCATGGAACTAAATCGGCAGCGGGAAAGCCTATTTCAGAGCTTGCCTTTTTTTCATACGTGTTCTACGGGTTTGGGAACGAGCTATGACAGAGCTTAAACAAGAGGTTGGAAAACCAAAATTTGTTGAAGATACAAAAGAATTGGGTAAAATTATGACAGAAAGAAACATTCACTTAGTATATGACAGTGGCAATCTTGGATTAATGAGCTGTGTTTCAAAGGCCATTATAACGACGCTAGTAGTTAAGTCACTCGAAGAGGCTTAATCTTCTTTCCTCTTACGGAACATTTAATAAGTATTGAACTAATTAGAAGTAGTAGGTGCATATTTGAATTAAATTAAAGCTATTATTATTAGATGGGTTTGATAGTTATAAATGGAGAATGAGATTGGGCTTTAAGGGTTAAGAAAATTAAAAGGAAATGAGTGAAGCCCAAGCCCTTTTCCTTATTTTATTGAAGTTTCCATATCTTTCTAGAAAATGCTTGGATTAAACAAAAAAAAAAAGTAAAACATTTCCCTCCCTTTGGACAAAGAACGTGGAGGCAGTGGGAGAAAGAGGAAGAGACGTGAGACAAGGAAAAGGGTAGAGATTAGGATTGAATTTTTCTTTCTTTTCTTGGCATCTTTTTCATTAAATTTGGTTTGCATTTCTAAATAGTCTTCAAGGGAGAAGAAAGAAAGAAAGATTGAAGTAATTGAGGTAATGTGCTCTTGACCCATTTTGTGAAACTTTGGATTTCAATGAAAGAATGGTTGGAGTATGTTGTAGAGTTGATGAGAATGAGATTTAATGGGTTTGGTTGATGAAATCAGATTTCTTTTGGGTAACTTAGTTTGTTTTTCCCAAATTGTGGGTTGTGTAAAATAATGGATATTGAGTAATAATAACATGATTTGGGTGTTTAGAAGGTTGATATGGTAATTGGATGCTTATTATGAACCTTGGAAGTGTTTTGGGTTGCTTGGGAACCCATTATTTTTGGTTTGGAGTTGCAGTTTTCGCTGGGAAGTTTCTGCCCAGCAAAACGGCCTGGCGTCGCGACGCCAGCTAGCATACGTCGCGACACCCGTAGCATAAACCAGAAAAATTTCTGGTGAAATAGGGCGTGAACCAAGAAGTCGTACATTACTTTTAGGGTCCGTTCAAATATTGGAAGAGTCTTAATAAGGACTTTTAATGGTATTAACGGGTGAAGATTGTTATGAAACAAATTTTATGACTTGGAACTCTAACTCTGTGTTCTTTTCTCTATAGACACTCATCCCCAACTGCGTAAAGGAGCTTACTTGGGCATAATCTGTGAGTGGAGATTTGTTTTCCTTTATAGTTGGTTTTCTTTTTCATAATAAACTTCTTTACATTTAAGTTCTATTTCAAAACTTAAATCAGAGTTTTAAGGCGTTAGTCTTTATTTATTTACAGATATTATTTTTAGACATAATGATTTGGAAGATGTGTTTTTAGACTTGAGACTTATATTTTGGGACATGAGGTAAAAAATCACCCCAGTATGTAATGTGATAGCTGGAATTGATGGTTTTAGTAGCATGTGCACATGTGGAGGACTGAGGGGACGCTCTCAGATCCTCAAGCAGGACTAGGGATTACAGAGTCCCGAAATCCTGTTTCCAGAGCTGGGTGGCTATACTGCAGTTGAGTTATGGTCCTGGGTGTATAACTCTACGTTGCCAGTTGAGTGGTTGTCCTGGACGTAGGGTACCACCGGTTCTAGAGATGCCCAGTTGAGTGATGGTCCTGGGCATGATAGTTTCAGACATCTTCCTTATCATTTCTTTTATTATTAATTCAGAAGTATTCCTTAGAATTGTTTTGATAAAGAGAAGTTTAAGTTTGGCTTTGAGAAAGTTTTCCTTTAAAAGATTTTCTTTTAGTTTAAAGTTTCTTGATTATATTTTGATATGTCTTTTTCTTTTGTAGCTCCACTCACTGAGATCATCTGGACTCAACCCCACCACTTTCCAGTTTCTTTGCAGGATATCTCTTTTGGTGAGCCATGTACTTTTTGGGTGCCCAGATCGAACATGGGGGTTACACTGTAGTCACTAGGTGTTGGGTCTGTCACTCAAGGACTATATTCACATAGGATATAGATCCCCTATGGAGTTATTTTGTTGTAGTATCATTTTGTACTGTACTATAGACTCATGGTATTCACTTTAGTACATTTATGTGTATATTAGTATGTATGAGATTCCTTTATGGTCTTGCACTTTTATTAGTCTGAGCATATAAGTTAAATGTAATATAAATGGTTAGTGCATAATATATGAGTTAAAGTAAGTGTTCCGATTTTAAAATAGAGGCTTTAGGGACAATGAGATTTTGTTGCCTGCCGGTAGCATTCCTGTATTGGGGATGTTATAGCCGTAAAACAAGGTGACAATCAAGTTTTGTGGATCATTCCAAAACCTTTGGCATATGAAAACCTCATCGAAAAATCAAATTGAGAAGAATACATTGTCTTAGGTATGTCTGAAAGACTTACTGTTGTTAAAAATATTTTGCGTTGAATTTTTTTTTGTAAAAAAAAAACTATATACAAACCAACAATAATTTTTTGACTAACCAAGTGGAATTATTGTTCAGAGATGACAGTGTAAGGAGTTTTCACTTTTGAAACGCATCTCAATATTTCGTAACAAGTTATTTTTTTCTTTTCTTTTTGAATCATCTAAATTTATGAATTTTCCATAATATTGATTAAATTTGTCTTCATATGCTCATTTGACAGTGATAAGTGAGAAATATATCAATATTTACCGCTCTTTTTACTTAATAAAAAAAACTATATACAAACCAACAATAATTTTTTGACTAACCAAGTGGAATTATTGTTAAGATATGACAGTGTAAGGAGTTTTCACTTTTGAAACGCATCTCAATATTTCGTAACAAGTTATTTTTTTCTTTTCTTTTTGAATCATCTAAATTTATGAATTTTCCATAATATTGATTAAATTTGATCTTCATATGCTCATTTGACAATGATAAGTGGGAAATATATCAATATTCACCGCCATTTTTACTTAATAAAAAAACCTATATACAAACCAACAACAATTTTTTGACTAACCAAGTGGAATTATTGTTCAGAGATGTCAGTGTAAGGAATTTTCACTCCTGAAACGCATCTCAATATTTCGTAACAAGTTATTTTTTCTTTTCTTTTTGAATCATCTAAATTTATGAATTTTCCATAATATTGATTAAATTTGATCTTCATATGCTCATTTGACAGTGATAAGTGGGAAATATATCAATATTTACCGCCCTTTTTACTTAATATTTTGTATTATTTTTTTTTAGTTTTTGAATATTTTGATGTGTTTTGTAGATAAATAAGGTTTCAGAACTCACTGGAATCAAATTGGGGCCAAAACTGTGAAAAAAAGGACAAAAATATAATTTTCGCATCGCGACGCGCAGCGGTTACTATGCTATCGACACTCATCATCAACACGTCAGCACCTGCATCATCATCACATCATAATGACATCAGCATAATAATTCACTATGCCGACATGCGTCATTGCTTACGTCAACATGAAGTCGATGTCGCGATGACCAAGCCTTCACGTGTCGCGACGCTGAGCCAATAATTTCTGAGGACAAACACGTGTCATCATCTTGTCAAACGACGTACACGTGTCAAAGATCAACGGAGCATCGCGACGTGTAAGGACAAAATTTGCCTATAAATTGAAGCTGAATTCATTGAAATTTTCATACTTTTTTTGGGGATTTCCTCAAGAATACTAAGAAGATTGTATCTTGTTTGTTTATTTACAACTTTCTTGTATTTAATTTTTATTTTAAACAATATATCTTTCTTTATTTTACTTTTCAGTATGAGTAGGTAACTTCCATCCCCTTGGGTGAAAGGTAAAGTTTTTATTATTATAATTTAAATTAATCTCCCTTAGTTATCTTAAAACCTAACTTAATGGGATACCGTCTTTATGATTGGATGGACTTAATTAAATTGATTTTAACATGACTTAATTGGGTGCCGCCTTTATGGTCGGTTGGAAATAATAAAAAATCTGACTTAATCAGGATACCTCCAATATGGTCGGTTGGTAATGTCATGCAATTTATATATCATAATAAGAGAGATTTCTAAATTAGAAGTAATAAAAGTGGATCCTCTAACCCCAATATTTTATTTTACTTTTTTAATTTTTCAAGTTTAATTTATGTTATTTTCTTTATTTTTGTCTTTAATCGGCATAAATATGTGTGGTAACTAAATCCTTTATCTATGGTTGTGACGAATTCCAATATCACCGTTTTATAAGTGGTTATTTTGTATCTTGGGTAATATAAAGATTTATTTATTGAGTTTTAATATTAATGCTTCTTATTGACTGGCCATTAATAAAATTGATTTGGTAAACTTAAAATGAACTTGATGAGGGATTTTAAGTTTCAGCTTTAGATTCAATAGCTCACGATCTCACCTTCGGGCAAAAGACTCTTAGGTAGATTTCCTTCCAGGATAGACATATACTTTTCGGGCGGGGGTAGCCACAATTGGAACTTAATCTTAATGAATTCAGGTAATTTGGTTAACATAGACATATGATTAATTGAATTACTTTGGGTGTTTGTAATTGACCATCGACATAGGCTTTTGTATATTTTCGTGTTCCAGATTAATAAACTGACATATTGCACAAAACTGAAATAATCTCTTCTCTTGGGGCAGTGGTGGATCCCTAGGGTCGGATCGGTGTCTCGGGCAGTGAAAATGGGTCTAATCCTTAGATATCAAATATGGATGTAATTTTTAATTATTTATTGAAATACTATATTCCATTATTAGTGTATAGGAAAAACCGGGACTGAATCGGAGTCCGGAAGCTCTCGAACGAAGTAAAATACAATTATCGCGCGTAGTGTGCGTACGCGCTTGCTACAGTGCGCGCGCTCACTGCACGCGTAAACAGTGCACGCTAAAGAGCGCGCGCACTTGTAGCGCCACTTTACAACTTTTTAAAAAAAATTCATTCAAAATGCTTAGTTGCTCAGCTCTCTGGAAATTTTCCAAAGAGCTGATGCAATTAGGGTATATTACATAATTCCTTCCGGTCTTCCCTAAACACTTCAAAAATACCCAAAATTAATTTTTAATTTCAAAACCAACATTAACACATGTTATAGAATAAAAATCAAAATTTTCAAAGTATCAAAATTTTTTTCCCAAAATATAAATTATTCTAAATAAGCATTTGCATAAATTTTAAATCCAATACACAAACCATTTTAAAATCCCAATTAGAAAAGTCTCATGAAAAATTCCAGTCCACCTAAAGGTGGTCAAGTGAATCTGGTAGCCATAGCTCTAAGCTTTAATCTGGAGTTCCAAAATCTAATTAATTGTTCCATGTCCAACATGAACATCTTTGACCTAATTACAAGCATGTTGTGTTTATACCTTTTAAAGTATACTAACACAATTATATTAGTCTTATTCAATATTAAGCTATGTGATAATGCATCAAATACACAAATAAATATAGCTTCAGAGAAGATCAAACATTACCTAGTAAGCTTGATGCAAATCCAATCTACTTCTTCTCGTTGAAATTGTTGGAGAACCTCCAAGGTGTGCAAGCTCGACCTCAAGATCCAATCTTATTTTCAATGCTTCCAAGCTTCACTTCAAGATATAATCTTGATTTCTCATAGATGAAATATTGTAGAGACCTCACAAGCTTCTCTAAACACTTTTCTAACTTAGGCTAATCTCTTAAGAATTTGCTTATGCTTGTATTTGAACTTGTAATTAAAACCTTCATACAGCTTGCTATTTATAGCAAAACTTAGGAAATGTTTAATTAATAAAAGTTGTAATCAACTTTTAAGTGGGCTTAATCTAATTTATCCAAATATGTATAATTAGGTGTGACTAATCTCCATTGTCTTCCACTTTTATTTAATACAATTAAATCAAGTCGAGGATTAGGAAATGGATTAGTTAAATGTTTGCCACCTTGATTTAATCCAATTAAATCAAGCCAAAACCACTTAGTATTACATATTTACAATTACCATAATATCCTCAAATGGTAGAGATAATTATGATTTTACAATTAAGCCCTTGTGTAATATTGAATTAATTCAATTAGGTCAAAGTAAATAATCAATATTATCCAATAACACTTGATTATCTTAGTTGATAATTATAATATCGTCTATAAGCCTAGCTAATATGTATGGGAAGAACACAAACAACCTTTCTGAACTATAAAAGTCGAGGTCATTACTATGTTTAACAATCCTACCGTCGTAGGCTATCCGAATTGTGCTTAGGAAACATAGAATATACCATCAAGTTTCCAAGACGCACATCTCATGTCGACATGTTCACGGTTCTTCATAACCAATGCGATCCACTCTATGTGATAGACTCTGGCTAAAGATTTAAGAATCATTTCTTTACTAACATGGATACCTAAACTCCTTATGGTACACATAGATCATATCTTGCTTCGCACTTGATTTTTGAGTGCATCAGTCCACACCCAACAAACGTCTAGAGGCCAAAACATGAAAGGTTTCTGACATACATGGCATCTAAGTGTGTAGGATCTCACATAAAATCAATGCTATCCTATAGTCAAAGGATTGCATATGCTACTCGACTCGAGGAGATTCCTATTGACGATGGTGTGTACTTCCAACTATTAGGAATCACCTATGAGTCATTCAGTATTTGTTCCAATGAATACCCACATGTCTATATGAGTTTCCAAAACTCATGGCACATCGCGTTAAACTAATGGAAATCCAATTCCAATATACGACATGTGCTAGTCTTTTAGGTTATAGGAATTCGACCGTATTCCAAAACCAATGATTAAGAATATTTATTTAAGAATAGTTACACCTAGTGTCAAAACTATTCTAAGGTCGATGTCATTCTTAGCATATCTATACATCAATTTAATATGCGTAATGACAATACCATTATAAGGTATGAAATGAAAAATATAGTTATTTTATTAGTAAATAATAAAATATATAAATCAGATTGGCACTCCAAGCACCAACTCTATCAAACTCCCACTTGCTTAGTGCCAATCTGGATGGTATCGTAGTCCCATCTCCTACATATGTTTATCGAATAACTTAAGAGGTAAGGCCTTTGTAAGTGGGTCTGCTATGTTGTCTTGTCCATGAACATTCAAGAACACTATGTCTTTTCGTTCAATTATCTCTCTAATTACGCAGTATTTCCTATCCACATGTTTAGACTTGGAATGCACCCTCGGCTCCATAGCCTGCGTGATGGCTCCGTTATTATCACAGTACAGTGGGATCGAATCCGCAATACTAGGCAGAATGACAAGTTAAAATTTTTAATCCAAACAGCTTCTTTAGCAGTTTCTAAAGCCGCTATCAATTCCGCCTTAGTGGTGGAATCAGCTGTTGAGCCTTGCTTTGAAAAATGTCAACTAATTGTACCACCGTTAATGGTAAATATATATCCTGATGTAGACTTTCTATCATCTGGATCTCCCTAGAAGTCGGAGTCTATATAACCCTTAACTTGTAGCTCATATTCTCCATATATCAGAAACTTATCCTTGGTGCCTTTAAGATATTTTAGGAATATTTCACGACTTTCCAATGATCATTACCTGGATAAGATTGATATCGGCTGGTCACACTGACGTCGAGACTGATGTCAGGTATAGTACATAACATAAAATATATTATGCTTCAATACAAGAAGCATATGGCAAGTTAGACATCCTAACTCTTTCATCCTCAGTTTAAGGTGCCTTTTTCTTCAAAAGATGTATGCCGTATCAGAAATGTACATTTGTTACCTTGCAGTTGGTAAAACCGGACCTTTCTAACATCTTGTCTATTTACGTTGATTGTGACAACCCTATAAGCTTCCAACTCTATCTCGGTAGAGCCTCATACCTAGTATATAGGAAGCCTCACCCATATCTTTCATGGAGAAGTTCTTGCAAAAGTAGGCTTTCACACTTTGCATCATCCCTATATTATTTCCTATGATAAGGATGTCATCTACATACAAGACTAAGAAAACTATCATGTTCACACTAACTTTCTTATAACACATGGTTCTTCCTAGTTTTTGATCAATCCAGATGATCTAATTATCTCATCAAAATGACTTTCAGTCCATAAATAGACTTTTGCAGCTCACAAACCAAGTTTGAAGTCTCACTAGATACTAAAACCCTCTGGTTGTTCCATATAAATATTTTATTCAAGGAATCCATTTAGGAAAGCGGTTTTCACATATATCTGCCATATCTCATAGTTGTGATATGCAGCAATGGCTAATGGATTTTAGCATGGCTACTGGTGAAAATATTTCCTCATAGTCAATCCCAGGACGTTGAGTGTAACCTTTCGCTACCAGTCGGGCCTTAAAGGTTTCCACCTTCCATTGTGCCCTCGCTTCCTTTTGTAAAACCATTTACAGCCAATAGGTTTATTTCCTTCAGGAAGTTCAATTAAGTCCCAGTTTTGATTGACATGCATTGTATCCATTCAGATCTCATGGCTTCTTCCATTTTCTCGAATCGATATCCAATATCGCTTCCTTATAGGTAGTCAGATCTGTTTCCTCTAAGAGAATAACATCAAGCTGTTGGGAAATCTCTAAGTCCCGAGGATCGAATATCAAGCATAAAATAAGTATGAATACATCGAGGAAGTTGCGAAATACTTACAACGATCGGTTGAGCGATGCTACGAACAACAAAAAATTATTTTATGCCCTCCTCCAAGCTCGGCAATGGGCTGTTTTGTTGTCCTTTGAATTCGGCCATGGATGTCTATTAAAGCTCCAAGCTTATGATGAAATGATTCCATGCACACATGTGGGTTTCCCTATCACCTTCGTATGTCTATATTGTGTGATAGCACCTTGATTTTTGCCACAAAAATCACTCTTTTACTTCTCCTTAGTTCCCGATTTTTGGGCAGTGAAATGAAGAAGAAGAAAGCCGCATGGGCGTATGAGAGAGATGAGAAATTGAGAGAGGAGAGTTGTGTGATGGTTGTAGGAAAAGTGTATCTAATACACCTTTTAGATTTTTCAAAAAATCAATTAATTGATTTCAAAAATCAAAAAAAATACCAAACATTTAAAATATATTAATGTCAATCATGCCATCACACTTGAGTGTCAAACACACAACCATCACTTTTCACATCATTCAAGCAAGTTCTCAATTACATCACTCAAAGTGACAAGTGATTTAACACTTGAAGTGACTAGTGATTTGATGCTTGATGTGAGTATGATTTGACGCTTGACGTGACTTACGTGCCGCACTCGAATTCGAAATACGAATGCACTCGCAAATAATCCCGGGCTCGGGTTCGCTAATTCCAAATTAACGAATTTTCCGTTGCGTTGTAATTAATCAATTTAATTAAATAATCATGCCAAGCTTAATTACTATTCACATCGCTAACGAATTAATTCTAAATTAACTTCGTTCGCCCGAACTAAAATCGAATTTTAATTTCGCGTCGAAATCCAATTTCGTTTAATATATCGAATATATTAATTTATCGATTAATTCCAAATTAATCGTTATCTCTCTTTAATTGATATTTTATCCCAGATAAAATATCTCATTAATTAATCCCATATTAATTTTCTCTCTCATCTAATTAATCTCATATTAATAAAGTGCGAGTCATACGTCATCGATGAATCTTCGGGAAGCGACCCATGAGATCCCCGGATATGTTGGCAGTAAATACGGTTATCGGACTATCCGAATATGTACGTACCTAGTACTACGTTTTACCGATTTACAAGACAAGGTTGGCTTCTAGCAAAGTGCCATGCCTACCCAATTCTCCAGAAATATGCTTACAGGATAAGCGATCTATATCAGGCGTAGTATACATAGTATCGTGTATGTCGATCCAGTATCGGATGGTCACGTGCTAGGCCCGGGGCTGGAATTGTATCTGCCTCGTACGAAGCACATGTCGGATGTCTGGTAACTAGTCTCTATAATCGGATATACATGACCTAGTCATAATATCCCGATGACTGCAGTACTTAAGAGTTCTAGTACCGTATCCTACGTGACATCATCTCCACTATGACTGGAGTGATACTTCCATCTTGACATCACACCCAATACACTACGATTCTCAATATACCAAGCAGAGGCGTACACAGAACCTGTTAAAGCCTTGGACGACCAAAACCAAAGCATATTGATTGTCGCAAGTATTAGCGGTGCAAGTCTCAGGTTAAGACCAAATACACCTACCCTGGTTTCGGACTTCCATAGACACATAGTCATACTACCAATGGAATTCCGAGGGGGTCTATCTAGAGCGAAGCTGTTTTCCGTACCATCGGTAAAACATAACCTCCTATTACACTTGCATGAGTATCCAATACCCAAATATATGAGAACTATGCAATTGTGCCCTCACAACGCGCACAAGTGTAATACTAGTCTTTTACGCATATATCGATGTCCAATCTCAATAATACTCTGACTAGGGATATTTAATGATTATACCTTCGTGGATTGATACTGTCTCATATCATCTCAATCCAGGAACTAATCATAAGGACCTCCTATCAATTATACATCTAGGTGATCTAATCACAAATGATAAGAGTGCAATCTCCTTTGTCACATAGTTAATTTGTACAACAACACCATGATCTGTACAAATAGTGACACTATGAGTCATAATTGTCCAACAATCTCCCACTTGGCCTATAGCCAGTCACTCGAGTGTCTACCACCCGAACTATGTACGGTTTGCTCAAACTGCTGAGGAAAGGCTTTCGTCAGCGGATTTGCATGATTATCATCTGATGCGATTTATTCGATCATCACATCGCCACGATGTATGATCCGAACGAATCAGATGAATATTTGAAGTATGTATCTGGATCGTTGATGAGACCATTAATTCTTTAGCCTGTGCTGACGCCTAGCTCAGCTGCTAACAGAATTATATCTAATCTAATTAGATTTGTTATCAACCCAAATGGCTTCTATTGCTGCCTCAGCTGCAGCAATCACCCGCATTTGTTGTTTATTCGGTAACAGTATCTTAGTTGGAAGATTTCCAGCTCACTGTTCCGTTATTCAAACTGTATAGTACCGTTGTTTTTATCGGTTAGGAAACTTGCAGCAGTGATCCCAGTCACTTCAAGTTCTCATTCTCCATAGTTTAAGACATCATCCTTAGTTCTCTAAGATACTAACAGATTTTTTTAACATTAATCCAGTGACTATCACCTGGATTGGCCCGATTGTGACTTCATATGCTCAAAGCATATGAGACACCAGGTCATGTACATTTTTCAATGTACGAGTTCTCGGTGAGTTTTAACAACTTTAAATCTATCTCAGTAGATCTTTATTCCTAGAATAAAGGTTGTTTCTCCCAAGAATTCTACGGAGAATTTTCTCGTGAAAGCCAAGCTTTCACCGATTATTTTATGGGAATATCATTTCCAAGAAATGACATATCATCATTATTTAAGACAGTCACTTTCAGTGCGCTCCCACTAACCTCCTTATATACACAAGAATCATTTTCGTTTTGAATCAAATCATACACCATTATGATTACATCAAAACGATAGTTCCAAGAACCCAATGCTCGCTTCAATCACTCTATGGATCGAATAACCTGCAAACCTTGTTTGCTAGTTTTGGTACGACAAAACCGTCAAGATGTTGTAAACATCCTCCAAAAGGTTTCCGTTAAGGAAATCGGTAGCATCCAGCTGCCATATTTCATGATTGAAATATGCAGCATCAGCAAGCATTATCCAAATGGATTTATTGTGGCAACAGGAAAAAGGTTTCGTCGTAATCAACACAATGTTGAAAACAATGCCTTTTTGCTACAAGTCTAGCTTAGTACGTTGGTATGTTTCCATCCATGTATGTCTTCCTTGAAGACATATATGTAGTATCAATAGGCACAATGCCTTCCGGTACATCAACTAGTGTCCAAACATAGTTGGTATACATGGAATCCATTTCGAACATCATGGCACTTTGTCATAATAGAGAGTCGATACCTTGTATCACTTCCTCAAACGTAGTCAGTTCGTACTCCTCAGTAAGATTGACATCTTTATGAGGTGAGATCAGAAACCCATACCCCAGGTTGTTTTCTGACTCTCTCCGACCTTGCGCGGTTCTTATGTATTCGAAGATTACTGGTACAGTTTCATCCTTGATGAACTGTTTGTGTTCCATTAAGGACTCGGTGCCTTGAACAGTATTACTCCGATTTCCATCGAGTTTTACCATCCTCCTACTTACCACTGCATATAGGTATTCCTCTTAGGAAAACCTCATGGCGAGCAACAATTAAATTATTCTGAAGTGAGTTGTATAAGTACTATACTTTGGTTACCCTAGGTTAACCAATTACATTAGGCACTTATCCTATTTGGGTTCTGGTTTGGTATCATCCAAACGTATGCCTAGCATGCCCAAATCTACAGGAATGAGAAAAACCTGGTTTCTTTCCTGTTCATATCTAATATGAAGTCTGTCAAAAAGATTTTCATGGAACCTTATTCAAAATAAGTATTGCACTGTTAATGCTTATCCTTTGAAGGAAAATGATAGCTCAGAGCGACTCATGGTTAACCTAATCATGTCCAACAAAACTCGGTTTCTCCGTTCGGACACATCGTCAGATTGACGTGTTCCGGGAGGATTCCTTATTGAAAGAATACTATAATCTTTCAAGTATTTGAGAAACTTACTGCTTAAGTATTTTCCATCTCGGCCTTACCGTGATGGTTTTAATACTTTAGCCGATCTGTTTTTCTATTTCGTATCGAAACTCTAAAAGTTTCCGATTTGTGTTTCAAAAGAAACACATAACCATAACGTGATGCCACATCCGTAAAGGTCACGAAATATTCATATCCACAACTAGCCTAGCTAGACATGGGCCCACTTACGTCTTATGAACGAGGGGTAACAGATCGATGACACTTACACTTTTACCAAGTAAAAGGTATTTTAGGTACTTTACCTAATAAACTAGATTCGTTGACATCATAGAATTAAATCGGTCCTAGTATCCACTCTTCAAAAGTGTGGATATAAGAGTCTTGTTTAATGTGTCCCAGACAACACTGCCACAAATAAGTCTTATCTGTTCAAATCAGTTTGAGCTACTTGTTTGTCATGTTATATGTTTCAGATTTATTTATATTAATACTGTTATTCACATCTAATGTGTTTATCTCAATATCATCTTTATAAAATAAAATACTTTAGTGTTCTAGAATATAAAGGTATACTTGCAACGAGTTATACTCTATATAGAGATACTGTTTCTAGTCAAACTAGTTACATTACAACAGTTTCCTAATTTAAGTACACACCCGAAGGGTAGTTCCTAAACTTAGGTATCTACGGTTAAAACAGCGACTCTCGTCCTGTTTCCAATTCGCAGATTAATCTCATCTGAAGTCAGTATCCTGCTCATAGCAGATTCTGCACATCAGTACATATATTTGTGTACCACTATTTAGTAGCTAAAATCCAATTTTAATACTAGAAGCGAACATTTTTATGACAAATATATTTGAAGTCAGAGCCATGCCTGTCTTCAATTCCTTCATGTCTGCCTTGTGCATACGGTAGTCATGCTTCAGTGACCCCGTTTGCCACAGTTTAAGCAGATATTTTGGGATATGTCCTTTTATCTTCCTAGAAGATAATAATGATTTTGTCTTTGCCCTTTTCTACATTCTAGAAGCCTTTAGCCAAGCATTGGGTTTCTGGAATATCGAAGTAAGGTGCACCTTACGCTTCTTGCCTTATTACAACTTTGGCTTTATCTACTTGAGAATAGTCATTAACTCTCCAAGAGTTATTAATTACAATTTAATACTTCTAATATTTAAGTATAAATCTATGAAGATCCTTCAATTTCAACATCATGGTTTAAATATCTAATCCTTAGTTATGACGATGAAATTAAGGAGTCATTATGGCAAGCATAAAGGATTAAGCACTAAAGTTATCATCACATGAATCTTCCAAAGATCATGCTCTACTATTTGCTTAACTCGGGGCTTAGGCCTAATATGTTATTTTATCAAATAAAGTAACTTATTAGTACTTAGGACTATCATAAGGTTCTTTTCCCAATCTGAAAAATAAAGTCATTTAAACACATTTCCCTAGGATTGTGTTTTAAACACTAATATTTCATTTTTATCTTGATTCTAATAGTCCAACTATTTAATCAACGATGTCAGGTACTTTTAAATATAATGATTACTATAGTCCAACTACATAATCAACTATACTTTTAATTTATTAAATTTAATTATATTGATTACCATAATCCAATTATAAAATCAACTGTTTATTGAATTAGTTGAATACAGTCCAACTATTTAATTAAAACAACATTAAATATTAGTCCAACTAATACTTTAATTTATTTGACGAATGATATTTGATTGAGCGCGTATGACAAGTATCTAAACGAATATTGCAAATTGAATTCTTGCCTCCCACTATTTTTCGGCGAGCCTCTAACCCTCTGTCGAGTACTCGGGAAACAGTGTTTCCTAGTGGGCTAGGATCCCGTTAAATAACACGCAATCTTGACTTTGGCCAACAAATTGTATGATACTTAACTAGGTATATCTCTAAGATCAATTGGATACAATCCAATTCCTAGATCCAGTAGGTGGACATCCAAGTCCGAAACATATATCTTATATTTGTCAATATATCCAATATATTGCCTAACTTTTTTCCTCTGAATCAACTAAGCCTTGGCTTTGGCACAACAAACTTAATGATCCCAGTTAAGTGGAACCCATTGACCATGGAAAGCTTCGTAATCAATGTCGATGGACAAGAAGTGATCTTCACTTTGGCCAACAAATCACGACTTGGACAAGACACCAATATGGAACAAAGCTCTCGTGATTCAAACACATCCTCAACAGACAAAGGCCTTGACTTTGGCCAACAAGCCAATGACAATCTTGGATCTTGAGTAAGAATCACTAAATATAAGGAAAAACGCTTAATATTGTTTGAGGATTTTTCGCGTGCAAATTGACAACCAATTTATTATCTTTGTTAAGGTCTCATCATCATACACCCTTAAACATGCATTCTAAATACATAATAAAGCGTGTATAAATAAAATAATAATGATATACAGATGGATACTTAACACATTGATCCTAGATCAAATCTCTCTCTTTCCTCTCTCCCGCTAGCATAAGTATTACTTCTACCCGTTACACTACACTTCTAAAGAAACCTCATTTACATTGAGGGAAATAGGTGAGAAGAGAAATACAAAGAGTATGGAGCTAATAGGCTGGACACGCAGGTCCAATTAATAAATTCCAAATTTATTACAACAATTTCGAAAATTGCCCCACCCATCTAATATCCATCTGATATACATTATTCATGCATCGCAACCATGTATTCACACAAGCATGCTATCAATCAATCTAATCAAATTAATTAATCTGATAATTAATGACCATCCAATGTTCAAACAACGATTTGATTTTGCGCGAGTTAAACTCGTTTTGTGAATAAGTACTCAAAGTACAAATTCTTGAATTAAATTAAACTACAACAATAAATCTAATTCAATTTGTATTTAATATTAATTCACTATTTAATTCCAAATTAAATATCACACTTTATTAACGAACCTTTACGACTTAAATTCCAAATTTAATCGTTACGGGTCTCAAAGCCCAATTAACATCCAATGTTATTTAATTAAAGTTCAATGGGCTTTCAATTAATTTCTTAAGGCATGGGCTTTTGGTCAACATGGGTCAAACCCAAAGACTAAAGCCCATTTAAAGGAATCACCCTTATATGCCTTTGAAACCAATTTAGGCCCATTGGCCCAATTAAAGTTAAAGGTCCATTAGTCGCATTTGGACTTTACTGAAGTGGTTTTGGGCCCAATTGGATCCAACCAATTTGCCTAAACCTATCTTGGTACAACCAAGCCCAATAAGCCCATTTACAATATTAAAAGGCCAAATCCAATTAAGCCCAATTAATTTAATTCCAAAAATTCCAAATTTCTCAATTAAATTAACCTAAGTGTAATACATAATTAATTATCCAATTCAATATTTCCAAAACATCAATTAGCCTAATTAATCATGCTCATTATCAATACAACATGTCCAACACATTTTATCAAAAATCAAACCCATTTACATGCATTAAAGTCTCGGCTATATAGGGTTTTTCAAAATAGATTCGGTTTCAATCAAATTAAATCCACAATCAACATTTCCAGAATGATTCTAACTCATCCAATGAATCAAAAATCAAAAAATTCCAAGACATTAGGGTTCATCATCCATTCGGCCAAACTAAGGATTTTGGGGAAAAATGTTCCAAATAATTTTTCATGAAATTGATCCAATCAATCTTCAATTAAACATCATTTAAACATATTCAATCAAACAATTTAACCAAAACATGCTCAAAATCAATTTACCCAATTTTAAGCCCTAAATCAAGTTTCATGCTTTCACTCACTCTGATACCATTGTTGGGAAATCTCTAAGTCCCGAGGATCGAATATCAAGCATAAAACAAGTATGAATACATCGAGGAAGTTGCGGAATACTTACAACGATCGGTTGAGCGATACTACGAACAACAAAAAATTATTTTCTGCCCTCCTCCAAGCTCGGCAATGGGCTGTTTTGTTGTCCTTTGAATTCGACCATGGATGTCCATTAAAGCTCCAAGCTTGTGATGAAATGATTCCATGCACACGGGTGGGTTTCCCTATCACCTTCGTATGTCTCTATTGTGTGCTAGCACCTTGATTTTTGCCATAAAAATCACTCTTTTACTTCTCCTTAGCTCATGGTTTTTGGGCAGTGAAATGCAGAAGAAGAATAGCCCCATGGGCGTGTGAGAGAGATGAGAAATGGAGACAGGAGAGTTGTGTGATGGTTGTAGGAAAAGTGTATCTAATACACCTTTTAGATTTTTCAAAAAATCAATTAATTGATTTCAAAAATCAAAACAAATACCAAACATTTAAAATATATTAAATGTCTATCATGCCATTATACTTGAGTGTCAAACACTCAACCATCACTTTTCACATCATTCAATCAAGTTGTCAAGTCACATCACTCAAAGTGATAAGTGATTTGACGCTTGAAGTGACTAGCGATTTGATGCTTGATGTGAGTAATGATTTGTCGCTTGATGTGATTTGCTTACCGTAACTCGAATTCGAAATGCGAATGCGCTCACAAATAATCCCGGGCTCGGGTTCGCTAATTCCAAATTAACGAATTTTCCGTTGCGTCGTAATTAAATCTAATTTAATTAAATAATCATGCCAAGCATAATTACTATTCACGTCGCTAACGAATTAATTCTAAATTAACTCGTTCGCCCGAACTAAAATCTAATTTTAATTCCGCATCGAAATCCAATTTCGTTTAATATATCGAACATATTAATTTATCGATTAATTCCAAATTAATCGTTATCTCTCTTTAATTGATATTTTATCCCAAATAAAATATCTCCGTAATTAATCCCAGATTACTCATCTAATTAATCCCAGATTACTCATCTAATTAATCCCAGATTAATAAAGTGTGAGTCATACGTCATCAGTAAATCTTCGGAAAGCGACCCATGAGATCCCCGGATATGTTGGCAGTAAATACGGTTATCGGACTATTCGAATACGTACGTACCTAGTACTACGTTTTACCGATTTATAAGACAAGGTTGGCTTCTAACAAAGCGCCATGCCTACCCAATTCTCCAGAAACATGCTTACAGGAATAAGTGATCTATATCAGGCGTAGTATACATAGTATCGTGTATGTCGATCCAGTATCGGATGGTCACGTGCTAGGCCTGGGGCTGGAATTGTGTCTGCCCCGTACGAAGCACATGTCGGATGTCTGGTAACTAGTCTCTATAATCAGATATACATGACCTAGTTATAATATCCCGATAACTGCAGTACTTAAGAGTACTAGTACCGTATCCTACGTGACATCATCTCCACTATGACTGGAGTGATACTTCCATCTTGACATCACACCCAATACACTATGATTCTCTATTTACCAAGCAGATGCGTACACAGAACCTGTTAAAGCCCTGGACGACCAAAACCAAAGCATATTGATTATCGCAAGTATTGGCGGTGCAAGTCTCAGGTTAAGACCAAATACACCTACCCTGATTTCGGACTTCCATAGACACATAGTCATACTACCAATGGAATTCCGATGGGGTCTATCTAGAGCGAAGCTATTTTCCGTACTATCGGTAAAACATAACCTCCTATTACACTTGCATGAGTATCCAATACCCAAATATATGAGAACTATGCATTGTGCCCTCACAACGCACACAAGTGTAATACTAGTCTTTTACGCATATATCGATGTCCAATCTCGATAATACTCTGACTATGGATATTTAATGATTATACCTTCGTGGATTGATACTGTCTCATATCATCTCAATCCAGGAACTAATCA
This sequence comes from Zanthoxylum bungeanum, assembly GCA_019454045.1. Lineage (NCBI taxonomy): Eukaryota > Viridiplantae > Streptophyta > Magnoliopsida > Sapindales > Rutaceae > Zanthoxylum > Zanthoxylum bungeanum. The sequence goes on along the minus strand of SKCR01033447.1, from coordinate 157,100 downwards.
TAAGGACCTCCTATCATTTATACATCTAGGTGATCTAATCACAAATGATAAGAGTGCAATCTCATTTGTCACATAGTTGATTTGTACAACAACACCATGATCTGTTCAAATAGTTGTCCAACACAAGCCTCACCTCAGATGTTAAAAATAATCTCTCAGGAGGCCTTGATATTCTATTCGACTTACGTAGAACCTGTGTTTTAGATCCTTCACCTAGTTGGATCTATGGTTCCATCTCAGGTACCTTAATGTTGGGATCGAACTCATCAAGTTTAATCTCTCTACTATTCCCACTTTCTCTCAAAATTACTTTTCAAGAAAAGTTACAAAGTGAACAATAAATACATTTCATTGTTTGGAATTCTAGAATTGATATCCCATGGAATTATCAGGATATCCAACGAACCTATATTTATACCCTCTGGGTGCTAGTTTATCCCACTGTGCAATTCTAACGTATGCATGACAACCCCAAATCGTTAAATGTTTAAGACTTGGATTTCTACCAAACCATATCTGATAGAGGGTCATATAAACAGCTTTCGATGCAACCCTATTAAGTATATAGGCAGCAGTTTATAAAGCGTAACCCCAAAGGTAATAAGAATGATCGGTATAGCTCATCATCGTTCGCACCATATCTAATAAAGCACGATTTCTTTGCTCAGACACTCCATTGTGATGAGGTTTTCCTGGTGGGCTATATTGGGCGAGAATTCCATTCTCCCTTAAATAATTTCCGAATTCTTCACTCATGTATTCTCCATCTCGATCTGATCTAAGACATTTGATGAATTTATTGGTTTATTTTTCTACTTCGTTTCGGAATATTTTAAACTTGTCAAATGTTTTTAACTTATGTTTCATCAGATAGACATATCCATATCTAGACTTGTCATCTGTGAAAGTCACAAAGTATGTCGAACCATCATGAGTGGTATGATTTAATGTACCACACACATCACTGTGTATTAGCTCCAGTAAATCTCCAGCACGGTGTCCAACACCTTAAAATAGGGCCTTTGTCATCTTTCCTTTAATACATGACTCATAAATCGAATAAGGATCTAAGGTAAGATTTTCAATCAAACCATCATTTACTAATTTGGATAGACGTCTAACACATATGTGGCCCAATCTCATATGCCATAATCCAGTATTATTTAGTTCAGATTTCTTATTTGTATTTTTCTCTATATCAAAGACTACATGTTTCCAAAACATAGTGACCGTTTGATAAAGAACATTCACATTTCAAAAAAATTTCTTTATCATACAAACATAAAGATTCATCCTTAATTTTTATTTTATATCCATATTTATCTAATATTGGCAGTGATATTATTTATCTGATAATTGATGGAACATAATAACAGTCATGCAAATCTAATTTACATCCATTTGGGAGATCTAGAACAACTGTTCCTATGGCCTTGACATCCAATATATCTCCATTGCCAACTCTAAGCTAGATCTCCCCTTTATTTAGCCTTCTTTTAACCCTCATTTCCTGCATCAAATTGCAGATATGAGTAGGACTGCCAGTGTCTAACACCCATCCACTATTTGCATCTAAGGATAATGAGATGTCAATAATTGGAAAAATACAAAGCGTACCTGAGGGTCCTACTTTAAGCTCTGGACATTCAATCTTCCAGTGTCCAGACTTCTTGTATTATAGACATTAATCACAAGCTACTTTTGGTTTTACGCCTTTGAGCTTCTTGGAGTTAATCTTTGATATCTTCTTCTTCCTCATCTTGATTTCCTTTAACTTCCCAAAAGTCTTTGAAGAGCCAGATCCACCATGGAGATATAGTGTGGGGTTGCATTTCTTCAAATCTTGCTCCGTCGTGCGTAACATGTTATAAAGTTCTTCGTATGTGGCTTGAATCGAATGCATATAGAAATTCAATATAAAACCAGCATAAGAACCAGACAAAGAAGACAAAATCAAATTACGTCCCAACTGTTCATCAAACACCATGCCCTGTCATTCCATATATCGAATCTGATCTGTCATGTTCAAAACATGAGTGCTGACAGCTCCTCCCTCCTTGAGTTCAGTACGGAACAATTCCTTAGACCTTCTATAAAATTTTAACTCTTGATTTGCCTCCAACAACTCATTAAGTGTTCGCATGATGCTCCAAGCATCTGGTACTTCAATGTACCGTCTCAACAAATCTCGAACCATCAATCCCAAGATGTAGGATTTCACCTTCAAGTTATCATCCTTCCATCTATCAAAAGTTTCTCGCTCTTCTGGAGTGGAGTCAATATCGATATCAACGGGCAATGGATTGATCTTGACATAAGTCAACTTTTCATACTCGAAGACAAGACATATGTTCATTTACCATTCTAAATAGTTCTCGGCTTCTTTTAGCTTATAGGAATCCAAAAGAATCATTAATGGATTAGTGGAAGCCGTCAACAAGACAATATCTTTGAGTAGTTCAAAAGTGATAACACTAATTGATTATGGAATTTTAAATCTATTAGTGCCATCCCACTACTTTACATAATTCTGTAATCTCCTTAAACAGAAAAATAGAAATTTGACTATCAAAATTTCATATTAGGAAGTGGATCCCATGAAAATTACTTAAGCCTCACACTAATGATGATATTGGCCTTTGTAAACTCATTAGGTAGACCTGCAAGGTCAATCGCTTCATCTGACTCTTGGTTTTGTCCTGAACCATTTCCTATCCTCACACTAATGACGGTATTGTATTAAGACGTGTTCTAGGTGTATACTTGTCAATGTACACTAATGAGCTTCGTACGTACTCCCTCACACTAACGACGATATTAGGTGTCTACGTGAACTCATTGTTGGAGTTTCTAAAACAAGTCCAAGATCATATAAGCATGTAAATAAGAATGAATAAGGATGAAGAGTGGCGGAAACACACTTACATCGATCGGTTTGTGGATCCGTTGAGCAACAAAATTTCTTCCTTTGCACAGTGAGGGATTCGGCCAAGATGAATGGGAAAGCTCCAAGCTTAATTTGATCCTTCCAAGCTCAAGAATTAGTTTCCCATAACACCTTTGTATGATCCCTTGATGGTGCTAGCCTTGTATGTGATTTAATGTTCCAACATACACAATTTCTTCAAGTTTTGCAACAAAAATTGAAAATAGAGAGTGCTGTGAATAGTGAAGTTCACGGCATTGAGAGGAGAGAAGAAGACTTGTGTTTTTGATTTACAAAAACCTTTTTTATAGTTATTTCAAAAATAAATATAATATCATATACCAAAGTTGGTAAATGATAAAGTCAATCTCCATCACTTTGACTTGGAGTGTATAGCACTCTTCCACCTAAACCCATCACCATAAAGTAAATCAATGATAAGTGATGTGATGGTTGATGTGACATGTGGGCCCCACTTGATTCCGAATGCGAGTGGGCCCACAAACACTCCCGGGCTCGGGTTTGATAATTCCGAATTAGCGAACTTCCGTCGCGACGTTAATTAAATCAAATTTAATTAAATAATCATGCCTAGCAAAATTACTATTCACGTCGCTAACGAATTAACTCTAAATTAATTCGTTTGCCCGAATTAAAATCTAATTTTAATTCCGCGTTGAAATCGAATTTCGTTTAATATATCGAATATATTATTTTAACGATTAATTCCAAATTAATCTTTCTCTCTTCAAATAGTACTTTATCCAAGATAAAGTCTCTCCGTAATTAATCCAAGATTAATTGAGTTCGAATCATACGTCATCGGTGAATCTTCGGGAAGCGCCCCAAGAGATCTCTAGATATGTTGGCAGTAAATCCGGTCGTCGATTTATCCGAACACGTACGTACCAAGTACTACGTTTTTTACCGATTTACGAGACAAGGTTGGCTTCTAGCAAAGCACCATGCCTACCCAATTCTCTAGAAATATTCTTACTGGAATATAAGATCTTTGTCAGGCATAGTATACCGTAGTATAGTGTATAGCGATCCAGTATCAGATGTCACGTGCAAGGCCTGGGGCTGGAATAATGTCTGCCCCGTACGAAGCACATATCGGATATCAAACAACTAGTCTCTTTGAATCGGATAATCATGACCTTGTCATATTATCCCGATGGTTGCAACACTATAGAGAACCAGTTTTGAATCCATGCGTGATCATCATCTCCATATGTCTGAAGTGATACTTCCATCTTGACATCACATCCAATGCACTACGATTCTCAATAACCCAGAAGAGGCGTACACAGAACCTGTTAAGCCCTGGACGACCAAAACCAAAGTTTACCGATTGTCGAAAGCATTAGCGATGCGAGTCTCAGGTTAAGACCAAATACATCTACCCTGACGTGGACTCCATAGACACATATACATACTACCAATGGGATTCCACGGGGTCTATCCAGAGCGAAGCTGTTTTCCGTACCATGGTAAAACACAACCTCCTATCGCACTTGCATAAGTATCCTATACTTAAATATATGAGAACTATGTCGTTATGCCCTCACAACGCGCACAAATGCAATACTAGTCTATACCGCATTATCGATGTCCAATCTCGATAATACTACGACTAGGGATATTTATGATTAAATCTTTATGGATTGATACTGTCTCATATCATCTCAATCTGATACTAATCATATGGACTTCTACCATTTATATTAAAGTAAATAATTTACAAAACGGTAAAAGGCAATTTCATTAATACATAGTTAATTTTGTACAAAAAACACAATGTCTTTTACAAACTGTGACGCTATGGGTCATAACTGTCCAAAAATCTCCCACTTGGCCTATAGCCAATCACTCAAGCATCTAATACCTGAACTATGTACATGCCACTCAAACTTTTCCCGTGATATAGCTTTCGTCAGCGGATCTGCCATGTTGTCATCTGGTGCGACCTTCTCGACCTTCACATCATCACGATGTATAATCTCACGAATCAGATGAAAACGTCGAAGAACGTGTTTGGATCGTTGATGAGACTGCGGTTCCTTAGCCTGCGCTATAGCCCCGTTATTGTCACAATACAATGAAACGGGCTCAGCTGCTAACGGAACTACTCCTAATCCAATTAGGAATTTTCGGATCCAAACTGCCTCCTTTGCTGCTTCTGCTGCAGCAATGTACTCTGCTTCTGTTGTTGAATCGGCAACAGTATCTTGCTTGGAAGATTTCCAGCTCACTGCTCCGTTATTCAAACAAAAAATGTACCCAGATTGCGACTTAAAGTCGTCTTGGTCGGTTTGGAAACTTGCATCGGTATATCCAGATACCTCAAGTTTTCCATCTCCATAGATTAAGAAGGCATCCTTAGTTCGTCTAAGATACTTGAGGATACTCTTAACCGCCATCCAGTGACCTTCACTTGGATCGGCCTGATAGCGACAACACATGCTCAAAGCATAGGAGACATCAGGTCGCGTACATATCATGGTATACATGATCGATCCGACTGCCGATGGGAACGGTATCCGACTCATGTTGTCTCTCTCATCTTGAGTTTTAGGACACATGTCCTTAGATAGATAGACGCCATGTGACATTGGCAACAGTCCTCTCTTGGACTGATCCATGTTGAATCTCTTCAACACTTTGTCAATGTACGTGCTCTGGGAAAGTCCAAGCAGCTTTCTAGATCTATCCCGGTAGATCTTTATTCCCAGAATGATGGTTGCTTCTCCCAGATCTTTCATGGAGAATTTCAATGAAAGCTAAGCTTTCACCGACGTTAACATGGGAATATCATTCCTATTAGGAATACATCGTCAACATAAAGGACAATGAAAGTCAGTGCTCTCCCACTAACCTTCTTGTATACACAAGGATCATCTTCGTTTTGAATGAAATCATTTCTTTTATGATTTCATCAAAACGTTGGTTCCATGACCGCGATGCTTGCTTCAGTCCATAAATGGACCGATTTAACTTACAAACCTTGTTTGCAAGTCTAGGCACGATAAAACCGTCAGGCTGTTGCATATAAACATCCTCCAACAAGTTTTCGTTAAGGAAAGCGGTTTTAACGTCCATCTACCATATCTCGTAATCGAAATATGCAGCTATAGCAAGCATTATTCGAATGGATTTAACCATGGCAACTGGTGAGAAGGTTTCGTCGTAATCGACACCATGTACTTGACGATACCCATTCGCTACAAGCCTAGCTTTGTACGTTTGTACGTTGCCATCCATATCGGTCTTCTTCTTGAAGACCCATTTGTATCCAATAGGCTTTACGTCTTCTGGTGCATCAACCAGTGTCCAAACTTGGTTGGTGTACATGGAATCCATTTCGGACTTTATGGCCTCTTGCCATAAAGCGAAATCGATATCTTGTATCGCTTCCTCATACGTAGCCGGTTTATTATCCTCAATAAGATTAATATCTACATGAGGTGAGATCAGGAACCCATACCTCTCAGGCAGTTTCCTGACTCTCTCCGACCTACGCGGTCCTTGTGTAACTGAAGATTGTGGTACAGTCTCATCCTGAATGGACTGTTCATGTTCCGTTGAGGGTTCGATGCCAGGAACAGTATCACTTCGATTTTCATCGAGTTCTACTTTCCTCCCACTTATCACTCACTGCATTAGGAATTCCGTCTCAAGGAAAACCGCATGTAGAGCAACAAATACTTTGTTCTCTCTCGTGGGTGATAGAAGTAATATCCTTTGGTTTCCCTAGGATACCCTACGAAAAGGCATTTATCCGATTTGGGTTCAAGTTTGGTACCTTCCAAATGTTTGACGTATGCCCAGCATCCCCAAATCTTCAGGAATGAGAACTCGGTTTCTTTCCTGTCCATATCTCATACGGAGTCTGTTGAACAGACTTTGACGGAACCTTATTCAAAATAAGAATTACACTGTTTAATGCATATCCCCAAAAGGAAATAGGTAGCTCAGTGCGACTCATCATTGACCTTACCATGTCCAACAAAGTACGGTTTCTCCGTTCGGACACACCGTTTAATTGCGGTGTTCCAGGAGGAGTCCACTGTGAAAGAATACCATATTCTTCAGGTAATCTAGAAACTCATTGCTCAAGTATTCGCCACCACGGTCCGACCGTAATGTCTTAATACTCTTGCCTGTATGTTTTTCAACTTCGTGTCGAAACTCTTTGAATTTCTCAAAAGTTTCCGACTTATGTCTCATAAGATAGACATAACCATAACGCGATGCATCATCCGTAAAGGTTACGTAGTTTTCATATCCACCTCTAGCCTGGCTAGACATGGGCCCACATACGTCACTATGAACGAGGGCTAACAGTTCGGTGGCGCGCTCACCTTTACCGCTAAAAGGTGATTTAGGCATTTTACCTAATAAGCAAGATTCACAGACGTCATATGAATTTTGATCAAATCCGTCCAAGTACCCACTCTTCGAAAGTGTGGATATGCGAGTCTTGTTTATATGTCCCAGACGACAATGCCACAATAGGTTTCATCTTTGTTACTCATTTTGAGCCTTTTGTTTGTTATATTATATGTTGGAGATAGATTTAATTCAAAATATAAAGACCATTATTTGCAACAGCTGTGCAAATTTCTACATCATTTTTATATAAATAACACCCAGTGTTTCTAAATACAAAAGTATACCCACATTGGGTTAACATAGATACAGAAATAATATTCCTAGTCAAACTAGGTACATAATAACAGTCATTAAGTTCAAGTACATGCCCCGAGGGCAGTTCCAAAACAAAAGTCCCCACGGCCAAAATAACAACAGGTGTCCCGTTTCCAACACGCAGATCAATCTCTCCTAAAGTCAGTCATGCTATTCCGCAGATCCTGCACATCAGTACATATATGAGTGCCACAACCAGAATCAAAAATCCAATTTTAAAACTAGAAGTAGTCATGTTTATTTCAATAACAAACATACCTGAGGCCGGTGCCTTGCCCGCCTTTGTCTCCTTCTGGAGTGCCTTGTACTCGCGGCAGTCACGCTTCCAGTGACCCCGCTTGCCGCAATGAAGGCAAACATCTTGAGATTTGTCCTTTGGCTTCCCAGAAGCCTTTGACGATTTGGCTTTGCCCTTTCCCTTATGCTTCTTCTTCTTCACACCTCCAGTTTCCTTGGGCCCAGCCCTCGGTTTCTGAGATGTCGAAGCGAAGTGCGCCTCGCGCTTGTATCCTTTGAGAAGCTCCTTCTCTGCTTCCTTGAGAGTAGACAATAACTCTCCAAGAGTGTCGTCAGTGTTCATCAAATTATAGTTTATGATGAACTGTCTCTAGGAATCGGGTAGAGATTGCAAGACCATGTCTACAGTAATCTCTGCCTCAAAGACTATCCCCATTGTAGCTAGCTCATCGATGTCAGCAATCATCTGCCCACATGGGACTCAACAGACATGCCTTCTGACATGCGAGCGCGAAAGAGCTTCCTTACTAACTCATACCTCTGCATCCTCTTGTTAGAGCGATGCAGATCTTGCAATCTCGCCATCATGGTATAAGGATCCAAGTCCCTATTTTGGCGGCGGAAATGTTGAGTCATTGAAGCGAGCATAATGGACTGAGCAGTATCACAATCATCGCTGTGAGTCTTCCAAAGCTCCAGCTCAAGTGTCTGATCAGGGGTGGGCTTAGGCCCAAGAGGTGTATTTATGGTATACAGCAACCTCTCAGCCCCAAGGACTATCCTTAGGTTCATCTCCCGTCTGCAAAGTTTGTGCCCTTAAAGACATTCTCTCCCATGATTATGTCGCGGACATTTCCTTGCCAGTCATCTTGACTACGATAGTCTAATTATCTAGTCAACGATAATGGGTACAGTCTAACTGTTACATAGAAAAATAACATTATATTAGTCCAACTAAAAATATAAATTTTGACGAAATAATTTGAAAGCGTGTAATGCTAAGTATCTGAATGAAATTGCAGATTCAATATTAGCCTCCCACTATTTTTCGGCGAGCCTCTAACCCTCTGTCGAGTACTCGGGAAACCCAGTTTCCTAGTGGGCCAGGATCCCGTTAAATAACGTACAACCTTGACTTTGGCCAACAAGCTGTATGATATTTAACTAGGTAGATCTCGAAGATCAATTGGATCTCATCCAATTCTAGATCCGGTAGGTGGACGTCCAAGTCCGAAACATATATACAATACATATGCCAATATATCCAATGTATTTCCTAACCTTTTCCTCTGAATTAACTAAGCCTTGGCTTTGGCACAACAAGCTTAATGATTCCAGTTAAGCTGGACCAGTTGACATGGAAAGTTTCGTGATCAATGTCGTTGGACAAGAAGTGATCTTGACTTTGGCCAACAAATCACAACTTGGACAAGACACCGATATAGTACAAAACTCTCATGATTCAAACACATCCGCAATTGACAAAGGCCTTGACTTTGGCCAACAAACCAATGCCAATTTTGGATCTTGAGTAAGAATCACTCAACGGAAGGAAAAATCGCTTAATATTTTAATTGAGGGTTTTTCGCGTAAATTGGCAACCAATTTATTATCTTTGTTAAGGTCTCATCATACACCCTTAAGCATGCTTCTAAAACATCATAAGGCGCGAAAAGTAAACAATAGCGATATGTGGATGGATATATAAACATATTGTTCCTAGAACAAATCACTCCCTTTCCTCTCCCCGGTTAGCACTATTCTACTTCTACCCAATTACATAATACAATTACAGAAACCTCATTGCAATGAGGGGAATTAGGTGAGAAGAGAATACAAAGAGATAATAAGAGACAAGGCTGGACACGCAGGTCCAATTTATAAATTCCAAATTTACAATAATTTCCAAAATTACCCTTTCCCTTCTAATCCATCCGATATACACTATTCATTCAACACATCCACATTTATTCATTCAAGGAATGTTATACAACCAATCTAATCCAATTAATTAGTCTTTAATTACGTGATCATCCAATGTTCAATCAACGGTTTGATTTTGCGCGAGTCTAACTCGTTTGAGAATAAGTACGTAAAGTACGAATTCATGAATTATATCGAACTACTCGTTAAATCCAATTTAAGTCGTATTCAACACTAATTCTATTATTTAATTCTAAATTAAATATTTACACTTTTAATGCGCTTTAATTACTTAGATTCCAAATCTAATCAAATCGAGTCTCAAATCCCAACTAACAACTAATGTCCGTTTAATTAAAGTCCGATGGGATTTCAATTGATTTCATTAGGCTTGGGCTTTGGTCAATGTGAGTCAAACCCAATTACCAAGCCCAATAAGGAATCACCCTCATTTGCCATAAAATAATATCAAGCCCATAAGGCCCAATTAAACAAAAAGCTCATTTATTACATTTGGACTTAATGGTGTGATTTAGGCCCGATTTGGATCCAATCCAATTGGCCTAAACCTATTTGGCCCAACCAAGCCCATTATGCCCAAATATAATAGTTTTTAAGCCCAATTCAAAATTAAGCCCAATTAATCAAATTTTAAAATTCCAAATTTTATCACTTAATTAATTAAAGTGTAATGTTATGATTAATCCTTTAAATCAATATTTCCAAAACATCAAATTAATCCATTAATCATACTTTTATCTTAAATACATGTCCAACATTATTTAATCAAAAAATCAAGTCCCCAACATGCCTCTTTTACATTCGGCCAAGGTAGTGAAATTATACCGATTTCGTTTTCAATCCAATCGAATTACAAATCATCATTTTATGTCCGTTTAAAGTCATCCAATGATCTTACAACAACAAAATACCAAGTCCAATGTTTAGGGTAGTATTCGGCCAAGCCATCTTTGGGGGGGAAAATTAATCCAATTTATTTTTCATGAAATTGATAATGTATAACATCAAGTAACATACATTTAAGCATATTTAATCAAACCAATTCATCAAATCATGCTTCAATCAATTTTCCCCAAATTTTACCCTAATATTTTTCATGCTTATTAAGCTCAATGATACCATTGTTGGAGTTTCTAAAACAAGTCCCAAGATCATATAAGCATGTAAATAAGAATGAATAAGGATGAAGAGTGGCTGAAACACACTTACATCGATCGGTTTGTGGATCCGTTGAGCAACAAAATTTCTTCCTTTGGGCAGTGAGGGATTCGGCCAAGATGAATGGAAAGCTCCAAGCTTAATTTGATCCTTCCAAGCTCAAGAATTAGTTTCCCATAACACCTTTTTATGATCCCTTGATGATGCTAGCCTTGTATGTGATTTAATGTTCCAAACATACACAAATTTCTTCAAGTTTTGCAACAAAAATTGAAAATGGAGAGTGCTGTGAATAGTGAAGTTCACGGCATTGAGAGGAGAGAATGAAGACTTGTGTTTTTGATTTACAAAAACCTTTTTATATTTATTTCAAAAACAAATATATAATATCATATACCAAAGTTGGTAAATGATAAAGTCAATCTCCATCACTTTGACTTGGAGTGTATAGCACTCTTCCACCTAAACCCATCACCATAAAGTAAATCAATGACAAGTGATGTGATGGTTGATGTGACATGTGGGCCCCACTTGATTCCGAATGCGAGTGGGCCCGCAAACACTCCCGGGCTCGGGTTCGATAATTCCGAATTAGCGAACTTCCGTCGCGACGTTAATTAAATCAAATTTAATTAAATAATCATGCCTAGCAAAATTACTATTCACGTCGCTAACGAATTAACTCCAAATTAATTCATTTGCCCGAATTAAAATCTAATTTTAATTCCGCGTCGAAATCGAATTTCGTTAATATATCGAATATATTATTTTAACGATTAATTCCAAATTAATCTTTCTCTCTCTTCAAATAGTACTTTATCCAAGATAAAGTCTCTCCGTAATTAATCCAAGATTAATTGAGTTCGAATCATACGTCATCGGTGAATCTTCGGGAAACGACCCAAGAGATCTCTAGATATGTTGGCAGTAAATCCGGTCGTCGGTTTATCCGAACACGTACATACCAAGTACTACATTTTTTACCGATTTACGAGACAAGGTTGGCTTCTAGCAAAGCGCCATGCCTACCCAATTCTCTAGAAATATTCTTACTGGAATATAAGATCTTTGTCAGGCGTAGTATACCGTAGTATAATGTATAGCGATCCAGTACCAGATGTCACGTGTAAGGCCTGGGGCTGGAATAATGTCTGCCCCGTACGAAGCACATATCAGATATCAAGCAACTAGTCTCTTTGAATCGGATAATCATGACCTTGTCATATTATCCCGATGGTTGCAACACTATAGAGAACCAGTTCTGAATCCCTGCATGATCATCATCTCCATATGTCTGAAGTGATACTTTCATCTTGACATCACATCCAATGCACTACGATTCTCAATAAACCCAGAAGAGGCGTACACAGAACCTGTTAAAGCCCTGGATGACCAAAACCAAAGTTTACCGATTGTCTCAAGCATTAGCGATGCGAGTCTCAGATTAAGGCCAAATACATCTACCCTGAAGTGGACTCCCATAGACATATATACATACTACCAATGGGATTCCACGGGGTCTATCCAGAGCGAAGCTATTTTCCATACCATCGGTAAAACACAACCTCCTATCGCACTTGCATAAGTATCTTATACTTAAATATATTAGAACTATGTCGTTATGCCCTCACAACGCGCACAAGTGCAATACTAGTCTATACAGCATTATCGATGTCCAATCTCGATAATACTACGACTAGGGATATTTAATGATTAAATCTTTATGGATTGATACTGTCTCATATCATCTCAATCCGATACTAATCATATGGACTTCTACCATTTATATTAAAGAAAATAAATTTACAAAACAGTAAAAGGCAATTTCATTAATACATAGTTAATTTTGTACAAAAAACATAATGTCTTTTACAAACAGTGACGCTATGGGTCATAACTGTCCAACACTCATCACGCTATATCTAATGTTTTACCGGGGCTACCTAAGTTCCGAGCACTTATACCCTCACACTAATGATGATATTGGATATAAGTAGTAAGAACTCATTCATCTCCGTATTAAAAAGACGGACCATCCAATAATGCTCCAACATTATTAATACTATTACTTTAAGTAATCACCTAAACATAGGAAATTTATGACAATCAAGTCATTAACTTTATTAGGTCAAAGTTATAGCAATTTTAATTTAATTATGCATAAGATATATTGATATGTATTGCATGTTTTAATTTAAAACATGCAATATATATCAAATATATCTTATGCATAATTAAATTAAAATTGCTACAATATAGATTTAAAATATGTGTTGTGTGGTTAAGTAATCACACAACACATGAAATTTATGACAATCAAGTCATTAACTTTATTAGGTCAAAGTTATAGCAATTTTAATTTAATTATGCATAAGATATATTTGATATGTATTGCATGTTTTAATTTAAAACATGTAATACATATCAAATATATCTTATGCATAATTAAATTAAAATTGCTACAACATAGATTTAAAATATGTGTTGTGTGGTTAATCCTTTGCTACTGATACCATTCTGTTGGGGCAATGGTGGAACCCCTAGGGTCGGATCGGTGCCCCAGGCAGCGAAACTAATCCTTGGATATCAAGTATGGGTGTTATTTTAAATCATTTAATGAAATACAATATTCCATTACGAGTGTATAGAAAAAACCAAGACTGAATCGGAGTCAGGAAGCTCCCGAATGAAGTAAAACAAAATTACCGCGCGCGCATTGTAGCGCCACTTTGCAATTTTTTTTTCATTTCAAAAATTCTCAGTTGCTCAGGTCTCTGGAAATTTTCCAGAGAGCTGATGTAATTAGGGTCTATTACCCTAATTCATTTCGGTCTTCCCTAAAAACTTTAAAAACACCCAAAATTAATTTTTAATTTCAAAACCAACATTAACACATGTTATAGGATAAAAATCATGTTTTTTAAAATATCAATTATTTTTCCAAAAATATAAATTTATTCTAAATACGTATTTGTGTAAATTTTGAATCCAATACACAAACCATTTTAGAATCCCAATTAGAAATTTCTCATGAACAATTCTAGTCCACCTAAAGGTGGTCAAGTGAATCTAGAATGGTATCCATATCTCTAAGCTTTAATATAGAGTTCCAAACACTAATTAATTGTTCCATGTCCAACGTGAACATCATTGACCTAATTATAAGCATGTTGTGTTTATACTTCTAAAGTATCCTAACACAATTGATTAGCCTTATTCAACATTAAGCTATGTGATCATGCATCTAATACACAAATAAACATAGCATAGAAGAAGATCAAACATTGCCTTGTAAGCTTGATGCAAGATCCAATCTATTTCTCCTTGTTGAAATTGTTGGAGAACCTCCAAGGTGTGTAAGCTCGACTTCAAGTTCCAATCTTGTTTCCAATGCTTCCAAGCTTCACTTCAAGATCCAATCTTGATTTCTCTTAGATAAAATATTGTAGAGACCTCACAAGCTTCTCTAAACACTTCTCTAACTTAGGCTAATCTCTCATGAATTTGCTTATGCTTGTATTTGAAATTGTAATTAAAACATTCATAAAGCTTGCTATTTATAGCAAAACTTAGACAATTTTTAATTAATAAAAGTTGTAATCAACTTTTAAGTGGGCTTAATCTAATTTGTCTAAATATGTTTAATTAGGTGTGACTAATCTCCATTGTCTCCCATTTTAATTTAATCCAATTAAATTAAGATAAGGATTAGGAAATGGATTAGTTAAATATTTACGACCTTGATTTAATCCAATTAAATCAAGCCAAAACTTTCTATTATTACATACTTACAATTACCACAATATTCTCAAATGGTAGAGATAATTATGATTTTAAAATTAAGCCTTTGTGTAATTATTGAATTAATCCAATTAGGTCAAAGTAAATAATCAATGTTATCCAATAACATTTGATTATCTTAGTTGATAATTATAATATCGAATATTATCTTTTATAAAAAATAATTAGCTACCCAAGTGCTCAACGGGTACACTTCATATTGGGTCTCTAAGTTCAGACACGTTCGTCATATAAGCCTAGCTAATATGTACGTAATTCGACCACCTCCGAATTGGGGAAGAACACAAATGAATTTTCTGAACTATAAAATTTGAGGTCATTACATATGTTAAACAATCCTTCCGTCGTAGGCTATCCGAGTTGTGCTTAGGAAACATATAATATACCATCAAGTTTCTAAGACGCACAACTCATGTCGACATGTCCACGATTCTTCATAACTAATGCAATCCACCCTAGGTGATAGCTCTGGCTAAATATTTAAGAATCGTTTCTTTACTAATATGGATACCTAAACCGCTTATGGTACACATACGGGGCGACAGATCCTATCTTGCTTCGCACTTGATTTTTGAGTGTATCAGTCCACATCCAACGAACATCTAGAGGCCAAAACATGAAAGGTTTCTGACATACATGGCATCTAAGTATGGAGGATCTCACACAAAATCAATGCTATCCTATAGTCAAAGGATTACATATGCTACTAGACTCGAGGAGATTCCTATTGATGGTGGTGTGTACTTCTAATTATTAGGAATCACCTATGAGTCATTCAGTATTCGCTCCAATGAATACCCACATGTCTATATGAGTTTCCAAAACTCATGGTACATCGCGTTAAACCAATGGAACTCCAATTCTAATATACGACATGTGCTAGTCTTTTAGGTTATAGAAATTCGACCGTATTTCAAAACCAACGATTAGGAATATTTATTTAAGAATAGTTACACCTAGTGTCAAAATTATTCTAAGGTCGATGTCATTCTTAGCATATCTATACATCAATTTAATACGCGTAATGACAATACCATTATAAGGTATGAAATGAAAAATGTAGTTATTTTATTAATAAATAATAAAATATACAAATCGGATTGGCACTCCAAGCACCAATTCCATCAACTTCATCTTTAAAAAATATTGGAATGATTCACAACCCTAGATGGTTTCATAATATTGATTTATCCTTAAATTTACTTTCGCACTATTTTATTTACTAGTTTTAGATAAAAATCATCATCCAATCAACAACCAATCTATTAGATACTTATAAACAGTTAACTTCATAAATTGATAGCCAGGTATTAAGTCATCGTGGGATTGATATATTTTATTCTACTTGAGCGATACGTGCGTTTGCGTTACGTGTGTGTTTACCACCGATCAGACAGGTATTATCAACATCAACGAGAATATATGATTGTTGATTGTAAGTGAAAATTTTATAATATTAAGTTATGTAATTTGTAGTTTGTTAGGGTGTCTTAACACCTAGTACCCTAAAGACAACTGGTTTGGGAGTCACTATCCCAAAGCTCGTTACAAGGATTGAGTTTTATTATTATTTTAAAAAAATATTTTTGTATTTATAAAAAAACTCTCATTGCCAAAAAGGTGTGAACTCTAATAAAATTTTATGACAAAAATATTACTCTCTTTTCAACAAGACCTGTGAATATTATGGGCACAAGACGGGTAAAAAAATATACGAGAATTTGCTTATTTGATTATTCAGAAAGAAAGAAAATAATTATTAACTCGAATGAGAATTTTTGTTTTTAGTGTTCGCTTTAATTACTAGAGACTAATAATAAACTGGTTATGGGGTGTGATGAACATTAAAAAGTATACATTTAATTAAAAAAAATTAATCATTTTGCACTTATAATTTCATTCATCCTTTTAATTTAGCACATTTATGAAATAATAATTAAATTTACGTTTTATATATTTTATTGTAATTTTTATTTCTTATGTAGGTCAAATAATACTTTGGATGCATAGCAAGAAAAAATGACGTGGCATTTGGACTTTGGAGGTCAAAAACGTAAAAGAGCGTTCTAATAGTGCACGATTTTGAAAAATTCAACTTTGCGCAATTTTTGTATTTTGGCCATAATCTTTTACTCTGATATCGGATTGAGGTGAATCCAGTTCCAGATGAAAAAAGACTCAAATATTTATAACTTTTCCGCTTACAAGATTTTCTAGTTCTAAAGTTTTCAAGGCCGAAATAAATGAAAACTCCAAAGTGTGTTATATATAATTATTAAAGAGAAAAACAAGACCAAAAAAAATATAAAAACTAATGACAGTCCAACGAAAATGGATTGGCATCTTCTCTCCATCACTTTTCAGTTTGTAAATTCTAAAGTTTTATAATTTGCAAAGTGAGGTGCTGAATGCCTGTATAAATATAGAAGCTCAACACCTCATTCAGTAACTTCCTCCATAGAATTCTTTCAAAGATTTTATGAAAGGTCCTAGCTCTTTTGTATTTTATTTTCCAAACTTTCTTGTAATTTCTTTTTCTTTTAGTAATAAAATCATAAGTGTTTTTATTTAAATTATGAGTAGCTAATTTCTTCATGCTTGGTTTGTTTAGAGATGAATTTCTTTGGCTGTGTCAAACTCATAAAATAAGGTCTTAAGCCTTGATTCGTCGTGCACTTTATTTTTCACGCAAGTGCTTGATATGTTTTGGTGTTTATGCCATATGCATATGTGTTGTATTTAGCCATTTTTAAAATGATGCATATTATTTCATGTCATAAACAGTTGAATACTGACTGGGTATCATTGTATCTGCTTGAAATAATGTTTCAGTCAGTTTTGATATGATTTTTTATTTATCTCATTGTGTGCTTGTATATGCTTCATATCACTGCATATCATTTATTTTACATATTATTAAGTGTTTACTTCCCATTTGATTTTTTATTTACTAACTGAGTTAGCCTGTTAGTGAGGGGGAGTAAGTCCTGTTTGTTTATGCTCTTGCATGTGTAAGTTCTGTTTGTTTATGCTATTGCATGTGTTTTTCTCCTGTTGTTTATCCTGGTTCATTTATCCTTTGTCATTTCGTGACAAAAAATGGGGAGAGTACACTAAAGGGTAGTAATGAAGAGTAGTACCGTAGAATATCCTTTTGATATCTTTGTTTTAAAGAGAGTCATGATTAAGGGGGAGAATAATATCTACTGTACATGCACGAGTTTAATACATGTTTTATGTTATACTTGATAATTCAAATGTTTTTTTACGGTATATTATTGTTTGTGGATGTTTCAGGTAAGCAGGTTTGTTTCTGTGGTGGCATTGATTTCAAGACTACTTGTTTAGGTATTAGATTGGGTCTTATTGTAATAAGTCACTGTTTTGATGGTTGACATTTGACTATTTTCTTTTTTTGGGTCTTTTATCGTAGTTTTAATATTAGGTAGTGTTTTATCACGGAATGCCAAGGGGGAAATTATTAGTTCCATTTTTATTGGCAATGTCCGTAACAAATCAAGTTCAATTGAGTTGTAATGAGTCTTAAAGATCTCGGAGCAATTGGACAAGTATTTGGACAACATGAGATAGAGATTTTAGAGTGATGTTTACTCTTTTGCATATTCGAGAAGATTTAGAGCTCTAACTGATATGAAGTTAGTTGCATTGGAAATTATACTCGAAGAAGATCGCGTAAATATAAAGAACTCATGATTTGGCCAAGAGATGAGAAAGTTACAAGCGTTTTAAATTATCCCCGCATTCTTGTGGCGTTCGTACTTGAGTTCGAACGTTTTCGAGGTAAAAACTTTACGTTTGAGTTGCATTTGAAGTAGGTTAGAACGTCCCTGTAAAATAACACTAAGAAACCCTTTTTCATTTGCCCTACCTATATAAATAAACATTAAGCCACCTTCCCCTATGGTTGAAACACATTTTCCTTGAGCCAAAATTTCTCAAAGCTTTTAACCTTCTTGATTCCACCTTGAAGACTCTCTTTATCTTCTTGTCTTATTTGTTAAAGGTGTGAATCTCTATTTGATAAACCTTCAACATAACTTAACCCAAAATTCCTAAAGAGTTCTTTAGGAGGAAGTTTGGTAGTCGGAGTTCCGACGTCAGAGGTAATACAATCTACTCAGAGACTTCAGAGGTTTTGAAGAAAAATGTGAGTCGCGGGCTTGAGGAGTTGCCTTGAGTTCTTGCAGTATTGAGGTACTTGACTAGGTGAAGTTTCCACCATAGGTCTTGACCATCGCAATAAGTTTTTCTTTATATAGTGGATTAGGCTGGTAGCCGATATACCCGGAGTGGTTTTTTACTCGCAATTCGTCACCAAAATTATTGTGTTGATTTTGTGTGATTTTTTTATTTTCCAAAATTTATATTTTGCTTTGAATTGATATTGTGGATTTTATTACTATTGTTTGACATTAATTGAAATTGCCTGTTGAAAATCCATAATAGCAGTAATTAAGACTTGTCATGTTTGCTTGTAATTTGGCATAGGGTTAGAACCTTAGGATAATCTCGAATTTTCAATTGGTATTAGAGCCTGAACTCGATCCTTGACCCGTTAGCTATGAAACGTAGTTAATCCATAAATTTTCCGTCATTTTTTAATGGCACTGAATATTTACAGTGGAAGGTTCACATGAAAGCGTTCCTTAAGTCCTTAGATGCGAGGGTCTGGATGACTGTTGAACACGGGTGGAAACCTCCCATTGTTGTTGTTGATGGGTCTCTTCCCCTAAAGAGAAATTGACCTGGACGAATGACGAATTTGATACTAGCAATAGGAACAGCAAGACAATTAATGCCATACATGGTGCTGTGTGTTTTACTGAGTTTATGAGAATCTCAATGTGTGAGATAGGCAAGGATGCTTAGGACATCCTACAGACTGTGTATGAGGGCACATTGTCTGTTAAAAATAATAGATTACAGGATCTTACTATTAGGTTTGAGGTCGCCAGAATAAAAAATGATGAGATATTTGATGAGTTCTATGCTGAGATTAGTGATACAGTTAACTCAAGTTTTAACCTAGGTGAAATATTCCTACCAGTAGGATAGTTAGAAAAATCCTTAGATCCTTGCCTGATAAGATCCTACCCAAAATCACTGACATCGAAGAAAGTAATGACCTTGATCAGCTTAATTTAGAAGATCTCATAGGAAAACTACAGGTTTATGAGCAGAAACTTCCTGGGAATCTAAAGCCTAAAAATATAGTGATAAAGATCACGAAGGAAGTTGTTCATGGTTCGTCTAGTGTTGAGGATAACCTCACGGATCATGATTTGGCCTTGTTTACAAAGAAGTTTAGGAAATTTCTTAAGCTGAAGAAAAGTGGCCATAATAGTGACAGGGATATGGAGGATGAGCCTAGAGAGAGTAGGCTTAACAGGAGAGAGTCTAGAGAGGATATGGATAGTAGATCACATGGTGTCCAGTTCCATGAATGTGAAGGATATGGGCATGTTAGATCTGAATGTCCCACATACCTTAAAGCTAAAGGAAAGAAACCCATGGCAGCCTCCATTAGTGATTCTGATGATGATGATTCTCCTAAGAATAAGAGCAATTATATGGCCTTTATCGCTAGTGTGTCAGATGAGAGGGAGATTGTTGTTAATGATGTTGATTTAGAGGTCTCTCGTGATGAGTCTGTAGATGAGGAAAGTCTTCAGGTAGCTTATATTGAATTGTTTAATGAGAGTCTAGCTATTAAGAAGACTAACATAGAAGTCAATAAGGGGCTGAAGGAAGTAAAGCTAGAAAATAATGAAGCTCAAGGCAAATTTGAGCAAAGTCTTTTGATGGTAGATGACTTGGAGGAGAGGAATAGAGACCTAGTTGATATGGTCCAAATTTTAAAGACTGAAATTGAAAATGCTAGAACTCAATTGTCTGTCTTTTCTAGTGGGAATAAAAAAGTTGATCGTATATTAGGTATTAGTTTTGAGCCTAACTGTAATAAGGCTTTAACATCGAAAATTATGCCTAAACCTCCTAAACGTGACTTAGGTAAGAACCTGTTGAGTGTAGTCATGTAATTCCTCCTTTTGTTCCTCGTCCCGTTCCTCAACCTCATACTAGAGGTGTTGTGAGTAAACCTCGCTCTCATTCAAGGTTTGGGCCCGTATGACATCACTGTAGCAAGGCAGGGCACATTAGGCCTAAGTGATTCATGTTGCACAAACAAAAGAATGGGCCTAAAAGTGTGTCTCCTAGATTTGATTCTTCAAATCTAATGTCTCAAGTTTCTGCACTAACCAAATAAGCTCAATTTATTAGTGAGAAACTTGCTTTGTTGTCTGGGAATATTCATGTGAAAGAGATTCCTAGTAATATTTGGGTGAGGAAGCAAGATGACTTCCTATATACTTCCAAATGCCTTGATTCTGATAGGCATGATAAGAGTGCACTTCGGTGTAACTCTTCTTAGAAGTTGCATTTGTATTTCCTATTGCATGTGTGAGCGTGTGTTTTATGTTTTTGCATGTTTATTTTTTTCCTTTTAGTGCATATAGGTGTATATGTTTGTTTTTGTTATGTATTCATTGGTATATATGATGAAAACCTGGACATAAATTTCATAGCCGATTCCGAAGGGATGGTAGTATGATCTGTACTCGGTATACAACTCCATGTACCATTGAATATTATCAAGCTGTTTTGTGTCTTTATTTTTGTGTGATAAATCTGAAAAAATAAAAAAATAATATAATTTGAAAAAGACCAAGAATATGTTTATTTTTTTATGGCTTGTTAGAGCATGAATAGCATGTGCATGTGATCCTGGTATTTAGGATATATGATTATGCATGTATGATATGCTGTTATTTTTTTTGATGCTTAATATGCATATGTGTGTGTGATAAAAACTCTTGGTATATCTTGTGCTTGCAATTCACATAAACGATTTTATTTTATCAAGGCTTGGTCGCATGTATGAGTTTTTGGAATGGCAATCTAATCATTTTCATGCTTTGGTCTCTCAATAGTGTGATCTTTGACTAGTTGACCTTGTGCTATCCCTTTTTGCAAAAGTAAAAAGAAATATATTTTTAAAAAATGAGACTCAAGTGCAAAAGAGCCAATGTGGCCAAATTCAAAAGATAAGGGCAAAAATCTTTCACTCGAAAGAATTGTTAAATATGAGTTCATCATATTTATGGGATAAATAATATAACATGTAACCAATGTTGCTTCTTTTCAGGTCCTAGTGGTGCTGGGTTTGAACACCTATTTTGTGGACTTGGTTTTTTTAGAGATGGATTTCTTTGGCTGTGTCAAACTCATAAAATAAGGTCTTAAGCCTTGATTCGTCGTGCACTTTATTTTTCACGCAAGTGCTTGATATGTTTTGGTGTTTATGCCATATGCATATGTGTAAATATAAAGAACTCATGATTTGGCCAAGAGACGAGAAAGTTACAAGTGTTTTAAGTTGTCCCTAAAAACCAGTCCGCGACCCGTGTTCGTGTGGTGTTCGTACTTGCGTTCGAACCTTTTCGAGGCAGAAACTTTGCGTTTGAGTTGCATTTGAAATGCGTTCGAACGTCCCTGTAAAATAACACTAGGAAACCTTTTTCCTTAATCCTACATATATAAACAAACATTGAGCCACCTTCCCCTATGGTTGAAACACATTTTCCTTGAGCCAAAATCTCTCAAAGTTTTCAACCTTCTTGATTCCACCTTGAAGACTTTTTTCATTTTCTTGTCTTCTTTGTTAAATGTGTGAATCTCTCTTTGATAAACCTTCAATAAAACTTAACCAAAAATTACTAACCCTTTAGAGTTCTTTAGGAGGAAGTTTGGTAGTCGGATTTCCGGCGTCAGAGGTGATACAATCTACTCAGAGACTTCAGAGGTTCTGAAGAAAACCGTGGGTCGCGGGCTTGAGGAGTTGCCTTGAGTTCTTGCAGTATTGAGGTACTTGAGTAGGTGGAGTTGCCACCATAAGTCTTGACCATCGCTGTAAGTATTTCTCTATGTAGTGGATTGGGCTGGTAACCGATATACCTGGAGTGGTTTTTTACTCGCAAGAGTTTTCCACTTCATCACCAAAATTATTGTATTGATTTTGTGTGATTGTTTTATTTTTCGCAATTTTTATTTTGCTTTGAATTGATATTGTGGATTTTATTACTATTGGTTGACATTAATTGAAATTGCCTGTCGAAATTCCATAGTAGCAGTAATTAGGATTTGTCCTGTTTATTGCTTGTAATTCCGCATAGGGTCAGAACCTTAGGATAATCGTGAATTTTCAAATTCAATCTTAATTATTCATAATTTTGTGTATATCACAACATCACTAAATGAAAATACCAAAGAGAGATTAGGAGAGGGAAAAAAAACAACAACTAATTTTTTTTGAAGTAAATATTATTATTTTTCTTCATAAAATCAATTAGTAATAAAAAAGTAAATGTTCAATATGAGAGGTTCGATATAAAATCTCTCACAGTGAGAATAATACAAATTAAAAATGGGACATGCCTTGAATTGAGTACCTATCTACATATATATAAAGAGACAACTCATTGAATTGTCTCTTAATAATATCTCTGAACTCCAGCAGAATGCAAAATGACGAGTCAACTTGAAGTTATAATCCAATATTATAATTTAGGACACCATTATTACCGAAAAAGTGCAATCCCAATAAGTCCATCTAATTTGACCGAATATTTTAATACTAACATCATCCATTACACATCACGATTGTAATTGAAAGATATGATGTTGGTTTTGACAACTATCCACATGTCGCAGTTCTGTAAAACAAGTACCGTTGCTCATTATATCATTTTATATGCGAGTATTGTTCGAACTATGAGATATATTAGGGTTTCGGAGTAATATGAATATGTAAGAATTTTGATGGTGCATTTATCATTGACATTTGAAGGAAAGAGTATTTGTAAAGGAAAAATAAATAAGCAAATGACGTGCCAAGGTAATTTACACATTTTAATGCCAAGAAAGGAAATTATTAAATGCAATGATGAACAATTGAACATAAACAATTTTGCAGATCATTTCACCTGAGATGTCGCAGTCATCTAAACAATATTATGATTTTGATGCAAATGCTCAATGAATTTGGTCAATTCTGACTCATCTAAGTCAAATCAATTTCAAAAGAAAACGAATATATGCCCACTATCATTCTCATAAAAGTGATATGTCCAAATATTATCATTCAAATTTTAATTGGATTGAAGATAATATAAAAGAAAATTGTATTTTGGATCTCTAAATTTGTACTGTTATTATAATATGGACTTAAAGGATAATTATAAAAAAATTAGGGATCTAATGATAATTATTAAAATTTTTAGGATAAAAAAAATACATTCTCCCCTAATGTAAATTAAAGATGTGTTTCCAATGCCACTATCATATAGTTTAATTACAAAATTATATATAATTATGTTTCCCAATCAAATTTGTCTGGTACTAGCAGACGCCAGCTTTCTATATATGAACTCACTTCTCAAGGGAAGAAGTTCACGCAATGAACATCTGTCATCACATAATCCAACCCCAACAATGCTCTTTAGCCTTTTGTTTAAAATTGTTTTATTCTTCAATGAAAGACACAAAGCTTCCAAAAGAGAAGCATAATCCCCGGATAATTCTAAAACAACACATTAAGTAATTCAGAAATTGCATTTGCACAAATGGCATTTCTTAACACCAAAGGTTAGTTTAAGAGATGAGATTTTTAGTTTGTTTTATATATTTATAAAGTAATTGTTTTGTTTTGTTTTGTTTTTTTGTTTTGTTTTTTTGTTTTTTTGTTTTTTTGTTTTAATAAAATTGATATGATATAGCCTCAATGACTTTCTCCCACATCGGGGTTGGAAAGTATAGATAATATGTTTTATCGGTTCTTATTTAAAAAATAAAAAATCAAAAATCAAATTTAAATATTTTTGATACTTTTTTAATGAATTAACATTATTTATGACAGTATCAGGTTTTGTCGGTTCAAACGGAATAGATTATCCGATCGAACCAGTGAACTATTAAATCTTTTAAATTACTAGTTCAATTTCTAAAATAATGCAAAAAGATAACTTAAAGGTGAGATTTTCACTAGATATATAAAGTGACTATTATCTTTTTCTACAAACTATAATCCCAACAAGTTGCACTAATTAAGAGACAAATGTGTGATTAGATTCATCATGTTGATTCTTGCCTGTCACACAAAAAAGGAAGCATGAACTAGAAAAATCATAAACCCAAATCTTAGAATTTGGCAAGCTAGCACATATTGAAGATAAATTAAAAATACTAAAAACAATGGTGGCATTGCTACTCAATACAGGAATTGCTTACATCTGTGATACAATTGCAGACATGGGTTTGTTTGTTTATAGTAGTTTTTTTTTTTTTTTTTTTGTTTTTTTTTTGTAAGATGCATTGATTTTGCATGATGACATTTCATTCATAATTTAACAAGACACTCTAAAAAATCTTGCAACAAGGTGTCAGCATAATGTTGAGATTCACAGGGTAAAAAGTAAAAACATATGATGATGGGCAACAGCTGTGAGCATGTCCAAAAGGTTGACTTTTATTGACACTGTCAATCAACCACTATTACATTGATTTTTGAATTGGTCTTCTTTGGTCTTTGCTAGGACCACTAACAAAAGTTACAAAAGCTCATCTCTCATCACACACACACACACAAAATTATTATAGTGGTGTGTTGTCAGACAACACAAGCTTCTAATTAGAATGAGTGAAGTGATACACCCATAAATATTTTTACTGAAAATAAATACATATTTCATATTGTAATTACAGTGATAAGTGTGTATTTAT
Organism: Zanthoxylum bungeanum; assembly: GCA_019454045.1. NCBI lineage: Eukaryota > Viridiplantae > Streptophyta > Magnoliopsida > Sapindales > Rutaceae > Zanthoxylum > Zanthoxylum bungeanum. The sequence goes on along the minus strand of SKCR01033447.1, from coordinate 131,467 downwards.
TGTAAATAAAAATGTTTATATGTCTATCATTTTTGTTAGTATAATAAGAGGATAGTATTTTGGCCACACAATATAAGCTACTAATGTTAAAGGCAAAAAAAAAAAAAAAAACTGCAACACTTTCATGTGACTTTGCATGATCTGTTGCTTTCTGAATTTGCATGTATTTATATCCACCCTCTTCCCCTTTCTAACAACACTACATCAACTTCCAACAGTTGCATCACTTTTAATCTCTCCTCTCTTTCTGTATGTTGTGTTAAGCTAAGCATTCATCATCATCATCATCATCATGAAGCAAAACTATCATTTCATAGCTCTCCTCCTTATCTTTCTCATTTTCTCATCCAAAATTTCTGCCAGTTTCTTAGCAACCAAACAAGGTAACCATATTTATATTTTCAAATTCAAATATTACTCATGTGGAAAGCCTGGTGCGTTAGACTATCTCGAATTTTTTTTTTTTTTTTTTGGCACTTTTGCAGGACAAGAGAAGGTAAAAGTTAAGGAACATGGTGGTGAAGTTTCTCTTGAAGAGATGGAGGAAAGTGAATCAATGAATGTATGCTTGCTTCCATTACTTGATCTATAAGCAAATAAGAACTTTATATGTAATTACTTATACTACTTTTGAGAATAAAAAAGATAATTAATTTGTTTGTTTTTCTGGAGCAGCTATTGGGAATGGAGGCATGTGAAGATGGAGATGAGGAATGCTTGAAGAGAAGAATCATTTTAGAGGCTCACTTGGACTACATCTACACTCAGCACCATAAGCCTTGAAGCTTAAATTAATTTCATGGCTTCTCAATCATTCAGCTTAGTCTTTAATTAGTTTCACCTTGTATTTCTAAATATCTACTTCTCTAAATCAAGATTCTTCGCAAGCTATATAATATTTAGGCTTCTTATATATTAGGTTCCTTTTCTCTTGTGATATATAATATAATATATATAATGTTATTATGTTACTCCTATTCCTATATACCTAGCTACTGTTGCCACCTATGACTATTGATGCATTCTATGAGCATCTTTTCTTTTTCTTTTTTTGCTTTTTTGAAAAAAAAATATATTCTATGAAGCATCTGATCTGTCTTTGTTATGCCAAGTCTTTTCATATAGAAGGGGCTTGAAGAAAGTAATCAAATAAGGAGATATATTAATAACAAGACAATTAAGGATAAAATTATATATACTTCAAGATTTTCACATTTACTGTGTAGCAAGAGTTTTTACAATAGATTTTAACGACTTCATATTAATAATAGACAGGTAACAGTTGGAAGTTAGGCTCAGTGAATTTAATGACAGATTTCAACAGCAATTTTTTTTGACCTATTGGAAGTTTTTGATTAGCCAGAGGTCGGGTCCAGGTTTTGGCAAGTCCGACTTAGTCTGAATTATGTCTGATTGGATTGGGTCCAGACTAGATCGGATTTGGACCGAGTTTGACTTTTAAAAAAAATAAGTAAAAATATAAAATTGACCCTCTAACTTTCACTTTTTTCATTTTAGTCATCTAACTTTCAATTTTTGTCAATTCAGTCCTCCGTTACAAATCCGTTACTGCTGCCAAAACGACGCCGTTTAACGGATGACTGAATTGACAAATATTGAAAGTTAGAGGACTGAATTGACAAAACTGAAAGTTAGAGGACTGAAATGAAAAAAGTGAAAGTTAGAGGACTGAAATGAAAAAACGTGAAAGCTAGAGGGTCGGTTTTTCATTTTTGCATAACTTAATTTAGGCCATATTAAATTAGTTTTCTTTTTCTTATTTTTTAAATAGTAAAAGAAAAAGAAAATAGGCTACAACTGTTAAGAAAATTAATAAATATAATTTAATGATAACAATAAAAAATTATATTCTAACAATTACATTTCAAAATGTAATTTTAGAGATTACATTTCAAAGATAAGTGATGTATTTTTTAATTTTTAATATTTGATTTGACAATGTAATTTATAAATATAATTTTGACAATGTAATTTATAAATATAATTTTAATGTAATTAAACAATAATCTCTAATGTCTCACGGAAATGTTGAAGATAATGCTTGTACAGGATCGACCTTCATCAGATCATTATTTCTTGAATGAATACGAATTTTTAAAAAAAAAAAAAAATGAATGGGTTGTTACTTAGCTCACTAATTACTTGTCAAAATTGTTGGAACCTGTTTTCAATTTATATTATTATTAGTAGTAATATAATATTAAATTAGTTTTCTTAACAGTTGTAGCCTTTTTTTCTTTTTCTTTTACTATTTAAAAAAAATAAGAAAAAGAAAACTAATTTAATATGGCCTAAATTAAATTAGGCAAAAATGCAAAACTGACCCTCTAACTTTCATGTTTTTTTCATTTCAGTCCTCTAACTTTCAGTTTTGTCAATTTAGTCCTCTAACTTTCACGTTTTTTCATTTCAGTTCTCTAACTTTCAGTTTTGTCAATTCAGTCCTCTAACTTTCAATTTTTGTCAATTCCGTCCTCCGTTAAACGGCATCATTTTGGCAGCAGTAACAGCAACAATAACGGATTTATAACGGAGGACTGAATTGACAAAAATTGAAAATTAAATGACTGAATTGATAAAACTGAAAGTTAGAAGACTGAAATGAAAAAACGTGAAAGTTAAATGGTCAGTTTTGCATTTTTGCCAAAAAATATTATTTTTAAATAAATAATTATTATTTTTAATTTTTAATATTATGTATTTAGAATTAAAAATTAACTTATATAATTAAAAATATATATTTTTATACTAATAAAAATAGAGTCCAGATCGAACTCACGATTTTTTACCCAAGTCCAACCCGAGTTCAAAAACTAAAATTTTACCTTAAAGTTGAACTGAGCCGAGCTCGGACTTTTCTACTATCCTAGTAATTCCATCCCCATGTCATCATATTCACAAGGACTCCTTTTGACTCTGTAGATTTTTTACAGTTTCTTCAGGTACAATTTTTCTCAGATTTTGTACTGTTAGCAAGTAAAATTAAAAGGATCTGCAAAACTTTAGTGTGCAAGTAGCTGCAGAACAAAATAATTATTAATTCATCAATAGGAACCTTATTAACAAAATAAGTTCCTAAGTCATATATCATTTCTATTATCTTTACAGCAAATCAATGCCTTAATTTTCTAACCCCCAAGTCTGTTCAAAGTTCAAAAAGCGGGAAAGGAGGAACATAATATTTGATACTGTAAATCTGGTTAATTGCAAATTAGTAAAATCGCTTTTGGAATGATTTGCTGTGGGATTTTATATTAAACTGCACAGGTTAAAAATAATAAGTGCTTTATAAAAAAAAAGTTATTAATGAGAAGACAAGACAACTTATCTTGATATGGATTTGATTTATTAATCAATAGCAACCTTCATATTTCTTCTTTCATTCACTGGAGTTTCCACCCTGCAATTCATAAACCCAAATCTTGACATGTCATTGATCAAAGTTAATTGAATTTCTTTTTACTATCTTTGATAAGATTAATTTTTATATATAAAAATTATGAGAAGAGGGTAGCAAAGCAAGATAAGTGATAAATAATAAAAGGGTGTCCCCATATGACAAGACTATATATGACTCAGATTCCATTTTTTTTCCTTTTCTCATGCATAATACAAAAGCTGCTTGACCTATGACGCCTCATTTGGTCACTGGTTTTCATTTTTATCAATACTCAAACCGCAGTAGCAAGGAAGATGAAAAGAAACAACCATTGGGTACCCACAATCAATCACTATGCTAATAAGATTGACATTGGTGAGTGTATAATATGGCACTTATCGGTAGGATATGATTTTAACAATTAATAATATAGAGTTGAGTTTGTTGGTTCTCGAATATGAAGATATCAAATGGGAGACATAAAATTGGACTGTGCAATAATCCATGTGTGATATTTGAAACTTCTTCATAGTTTATATGGCAAATCTTTTAGATAAATCTCTTAAAGAATTGTACAGCACAGTATATTATGAAGTGTGATTTGCCTAAGCCCTAAAATTAAGGGCAACATAAAACTGTCCATGGGTTTTACTGATAGTTATAATTAGAAATATGGTATCGCGTCTTCCTCTAATATTGAGGGAACTCAAACTCTTTTATGAAACTAATGGGAAATCTTAAATCCTCAAAATAACTTTTAAATTTCTTATTGTTTTTTGCAATCTTTTATTCTCAAACTAATTTTTAAGTTGAATTATACCCTCTCAGTGTTTGAATCCGGAGAAATAATAAGTTAAAAGCTAAATTTGATATTTGCCCAAAACCCACTTAAAACAAATTCACAGTAATTCAGATCTTCTTAAAGGAGTAAGGTTATAATAGAATCTCAAAAAACAAATTATCCCATAAGTTGTCAGAATACGATTAATATATAAATTTAAAATCACAACTTAATTATATGCCTAATATTGGTCATAATTCACGAGGACATTCTAGAGTTGAATTTCAACTTTAAAGGTCCAGGCAGGAGCAGGATCTCATTGGGTTAGATTCAAATCTCAGATGAAAATTTTTTTATCAATAATTTTTCTTTTTAATGAAAGGTATTTTGGAAGTAATGAAATTCAAATAAATAAATAAAGGAATGCTTACAGGTTTTCAGGGATGGGCTTCCATTTGATACAAAGAAAAAGGCTGGTCTATTGGGGTGTATTTAGATTTTAAAGTTGCACACCCCGAAAGGGCAAAACTTGTGGGTTTTTCTTTTTAAACTTTTTTACTTCCGTAACTGTAATTTGATCAGTCAACTAATCCTAATGATTGTCTCTTAATATTTAAAAAGGAGCTTTTATTTTTTTTAAAAAAAAAAAACATATTCTAAAAATATTGTTTTTTTTTTCAAAAAAAAAAAAGAATAGAATCTTGAATATTTAACCCACAAAAATTAAAATTTAATATTTATTTTTGTGCGTATAAAATAAAAAATGAAAAAAACTAATTAAAAAACACACCCCACGCACCGTGGGGTGTGCGTTTTCTAAAAAATATTATGATTTTTATTTACTTCAAAATTAAAATATCTTCCAAAATATAAAATTTTGACTCAAAATGGGTAAAAAATGACCATTACATTTATAAGAGAATAAAAATAACTATTTTCAAACACTCATAACTCGTTCATCCAGACACCAAATTACAATTTGTAAAAATATACATACAAATAACATTCATACTTACAACTTTCATGAACAAACATCCCACTAATTAGGAGTTATTTAAGATTGAAATTAGCCCTAAAATTATTACATCACACATACTTCCTATTAACCTTCGTTATAATCATATTTTTACCTCAGTTATATTATTGATTGAAAGTTGCATTATATACTCTATTAATCATTCTACTAATCATAATAAATGTATCGCTTAATATTTAAAAAAGAGTTTTTTATTTTTAAATAACCTATTAGGATAGAATCCTTAGTATTTATTCCTAACCAAAATTAAAACTTTACACTCAGCCTTATGGTATAAAACTGAAAAAATGATAAGAAATTTGTTGGAGTTGGTGATTAGAGCATCAATCTGAATGATGTATTGTACATTTTATTATTTGTTAATAAAATAACTATATTTTCATTTCATATCTTATTAATGATATTGTCATTATGCACATTAGATTGATTTATAGATATGCTAAGAATGACATCGACCTTAGAATAATTAGATAGTAATACTAGACACTAGGTGGTCCGACATTGAGATAAATATTACTATTGTTAACTATTTTTAAAGTAAATATTTTCAGTCGTCGGTTTTAGAATACGGTCGAATTCCTTTAAACCTATAGGACCAGCACATGTCGTTTATTGGAATTGGAGTTCCAATCATTTAATCCAATGTACTATGAGCTTTGGAAGCTTGTATATGTTGGGATATATATCATAGAGCTTCATGTAATGTAAACAGAATTATATTTTATGAAATAAAATGATGCATTATTCATTTATTAAAATGTTTATTTAATATCGCATATTGTAAATTATCTTGTTTACCCTAGATTACTCATGTGCCTTTAGATTTAATGTACGAATGTCATACACAAGAGGATTTAAGTCTGAAGTTAGTAATCTAAAATAGTCCATAAAGAGCAAACAAAACAGATACTTTATTATGATTTATCTATAGTTGCGATCCATTCTATAATTGTATGACGACCTTGATCCGAGATCGTCTATGTGAAGACATGAGAATGAAGACACCTGTTGAGTTTTTATTAGGTCCCAAGATCAAATCAAAGCATGAAAACATTAGTGAATACATCAACAGAGGTAGCGGAATACTCACATCGATCGGTTGAGTCGATTTGAAGACGAACGAAGCAACAAAACTCACTGCCAAGGGCGTCACTGCCTAGCAGTCCACTGCCTTCGTCAACAGAATTTTGAGCTGCGAAACGGAGCTCCGAACTTCGTTAGACGGATCCCGGATCATTGAGGAACCTCCCTACCACCTTCGCAAGACTCGTAAGTGTGCTAGCACTTGAGTTTTTGCCACAAAAACCCACCCTTGCTTCCCTTTAGCTCACGGCAAAACTGGTTCAAAACCAGAAAAATTTCAGGTTTGGCGTGAGGAGATGAGAGAGTTTGAGAGAGATGAGAGATGTGTGTTATTATATCAAATGCATTTTAAGTATATCTTATATACTTTGTTTGAAATTCAAAAGAATTTCACTTGCATTTGCCTTGCATTTGCATTTAAAAAGTCAAATAATTAAAGCAAACACTATTCACATCAACTTTAAGTCATGTCAACTTTATGTCAAGTGTCATGTCTTTTCCATCAATCAATCACTCACATCAATCAATCAAATGTCACATCACTCAAAGTGACGCTTGATTTGACGCTTGATGTGATGAATGACTTGACGTTAGATTTGACGCTTGATGTGACTTGCGTCGCCGCACTCGAATTCGAAATACGAATGCTCTCAATCACACTCGGGCTCGGGTTCGCTAATTCCAAATTAACGATTTTTCCATCGCGTCGTAATTAAGTGATTACGCCTAGCGAATTCACTATTCACGTCGCTAACGAATTAATTCCAAATTAATTCATTCGCCCGAATTAAAATCTAATTTTAATTCCGCGTCGAAATCTAATTTCGTTTAATATATCGAATATATTAATTCATCAATTAATTCCAAATTAATCATTATCTCTCTCTCGACGATATTTTATCCTAGATAAAATATCTCCGTAATTAATCCTAGATTAATTTTCTCTCTCTTCTATATAATCCCAGATTATTCAAGAGTGCGAGTTGTGCGTCATCGGTGGATTATCGGGAAGCGACCCATGAGATCTCCGGATAAATTGGCTATAAATACGGTCGTCGGTGTATCCGAATCACGTACGTACCAAGTACTACGTTCTACCGATTTACGGACAAGGTCGACTCCTAGCAAAGTACCAAGTCTACCCAATTCTCCGGACATATCCTTTTAAGAATATTTAGATCTATATCAAGCGTAGTATACAATCGTATTGTGCGTATCGGCCCAGTATCGGATAGTCACGTGCTAGGGCTGGGGCTGGATAAGTTTCTACCCCGTCCGAAACACATATCGGATGTCTGGTAACTAGTCTATAATCGGATATTCATGACCTGGTCATAATATCACGATTGGATGCGCATCACTTAAGAGCACTAATACCGTATCCTGCGTGACATCATCTCCACTATGACTGGAGTGATACTTCCGTCTCGACATCACACCCAATACTCTACGACTCTCTGATAAACCCAGAAGTGGTAGACACAGAACCGGTCAAAGCCCCCAACCACCAAAACCAAAGTTTATCGATTATCGTAAGTATTAGCGATGCAAGTCTCAGGTTAAGACTATACACACCTACCTTGATTTCGGCCTCCCATAGACACCTAGTCATAATACCAATGGGATTCCGAAGGGGTCTATCCAGAGCGAAGCTGTTTCCCGTACCAACGGTGAAACACGACCTCCTATCGCACTTGCATAAGTCTCCAACACTTATATATATGAGAACTATGTCGTTGTGCCCTCACAACGCACACAAGTGCAATACTAGCCTATTCCGCATTATCGATGTCCAGTCTCGATAATACTACGGCTAGAGATATTTAATGATTAATCCTTCGTGGACTGATACTGTCTCATATAATCTCAATCCAGGAACTAATCATAGGGACCTCTCTTCATTGATATATCTATGGTGATCTAATCACAAACGATGAGAGTGCAATTTCCTTGTTACATAGTTAATTTGCTACAGCAACACAATGATCTGTGCAAATAGTGACGCTATGGGTCATATTATCCAACAATCTCCCACTTGGCACGTAGCGAGTCACTCAAGTGTTCCAACACTTGAACTATGTAAAGTTCGCTCAAATTGCTGAGGAAAGGTTTTCGTCAGCGGATTTGCTTGATTATCGTCTGACGCGATTTACACGATCATCACATCGCCACGATGTATGATCCGAACGAATCAGATGATATAGAAGTATATATCTGGATCGTCGATGAGACCTTTAATTCTTTAGCATGTGCTGACGCCTAGTTCAGCTGCTAACAGAACTATATCTAATCTAATTAGATTTATGTTCGATCCAAATGGCTTCTTTTGCTGCCTCAGCTGCAGCAATAATCCGCATTTGTTGTTCATTCGGCAACAGTTATCTTGCTTGGAAGATTTCCAGCTCACTGTCCCGTTATTCAAACTTTATAGTACCGTAGTATTTAATAGTTTGGAAACTTGCAGCGGTGATCCCAGTCACTTCAAGTTCTCCTCTCCATAGTTTAAGACAGCATCTTTAGTTCTCTAAGATACTAACAGATGTGCTTAATCTTTAATCTAGTGACTATCACTTGGATTAACCCGATTGTGACTCCATATGCTCGAAGCGTATGAGACACCAATACAAGTACATTTTAAATATACAATTTCCCAGAGAGTGTTAACAACTCCAAATCTATTCCAGTAGATCTTTATTCCTTGAATAAAGGTTGTTACTCCCCAGAATTCTACGGAGAATTTTATTTGAAAGAATATCTATGAAAGCCAAGCTTTCTACAATAGCTATATGGGAATTTCACTGTCAGTGCGCGCCTCCCACTAACCTCCTTATATACACAAGAATTATTTCGTTTTGGATCAAATCATAATCCATTATGATTATTTCAAAACGACAGTTCCAAGAACCTTATGCTTGTATCAATCCAATCCAAACATGGATCGAATAACCCCGCAACCTTGTTTGTCGGCTATACAAAATCGTCAGAATGTCATAAACATTCTCCAAAAGGTTTCCTTTTCAGGAAAGCGATTTTTGATCTGTAACTGACACATTTCATAAATGAAATATACAGTTATCTCCAAGCATCTTCAAAATGGATTTACCATGGCAACAGGTAAAAGGTTGAACCGTTATTAACACAATGTTGATAACGATACCTTTCCGTCAAAAGCCCAGCTTTGTACGTTGGTATGTTGCCATCCATGTATGTCTTCCTTGAAGACGTTAATGTACCAATAGGCACAATGCCTTAGGTACAACAACTAGTATCCAAAATAGTTGTTATACATGGAATCCATTTCGGATTCATGGCACTTTGCCATAGCCGGAGTCGATACCTCATATCACTTCCTCTAAACGTAGTCGGATGGTACACCTCCATGAATTACATCTTCATGGGGCGAGATCAGAAACCCATACCCTAGGTTGTTTTCTGACTCTATCCGATCTACTAGTTTCTTGTGTATTCGAAGATTAATGGTATAGATTCATCATAGATGAACTATTTGTGTTTCATTAAGGACTTCGTGCCTTGAACAGTGTTACTCTGATTTTCATCGAGTATCACTATCCTCCCACTGACCACTGCAAATCGGTATTCCTCTCAGGAAAATCGCATGGTGAGCAACAATTACATTGTTCTCATGTGGGATTTATAAGTACTATACTTAAGGTTTCCCTTAGGATAACCTATATTGGCACTTATCCAATTTGGGTCTTATAGTTTGGTATCATCCAAACGTTATGCCTGGCATACCCAAATTATCAGGAATGAGAAACCCTGTTTCTTTCCTGTTCATATCTATATGATATCTGTCAAACAGATCTACATGGAACCTTATTCTAAATAAGTTTTGCACTGTTGATACATATCCTATTGAAGGAAACAGTAGCTCAGAGCGACTCGTGATAAACCTTATCATGTCCAACAAAATTCGGTTTTAGTTTGGACACACCGTCTAACTGACGTGTCTCGGAAAGAGTCCTCATATGAAAGAATACCGTACTCTTTGATTTACGTATGAAACTTACTGCTTAAGTAATTTCCATTACGGTCTAACCGTGGCGGAATAATACTATAGCCGATCTGTTTATATACTTCGTGTCGAAAACTTCAAAAGTTTCCGATCTGTGTTCTTCAAAAGAAACACATACCATAACGTGATGCCACATCTGTTAAGGTCACGAAATATTCATGTTCACATCTAGCCTAGCTAGATATGGGCCCACTAACTTCACCATGAATAGGGCTAACAGATCGGTGGCCATTTAACTATTACCAAGTAAATAGTATTTTAGGTATTTAACCTAATAAACTAGATTCGTAGACCTTATTTGAATAGTCAAATCAGTCCTAGTACCCACTCTTCAAAAGTGTGGATATACGAGTCTTGTTTAATTGTGTCCTAGACAACAATGCCACAAATAAGTCTCTATTGATCAAATCAATTTGAGCTATTTATTTGTCATTTTATATGTTTGAGACTTTATTATATTCAAAATATAAATTATGTTATTTACATCTAATGTATTTATCTCAGTATCATCTTTATATAATAAAACACTTTAGTGTTCTAGAATATAAAGGTTTTATCCGCAACGGATTAAACACTGATATAGAGATAATGTCTCTAGTCAAACTAGTTACATCATAACATTTCCTAATTTAAGTACATACCCTAAGGGTAGTTCCTAAACTTAGGTATCTACGGTCGAAACAGCGACTTTCGTCCCGTTTCCGATTCGCAGAATAATCTCGGCTTGAAGTCAGTATCCAGCTCAAAGCGGATTCCGAACATCAATTCATATATGTTTATGTATCACACTAAGTATTTAAAATCCAATTTCAATACCAGCATTGAACATAACTTTGACAAATATTTTTAAAGTTAGAGCCTCGCCCTTTCTTTAATTCCTTCGTGTCTTCCATATCCAAATGGTAGTCACTTTGGGATATGTCAATTATTTTTCAATATTTCACAAACCTTTGGCCAAGCCTTGGGTTTCGGAATATCGAAACGATATGCACCTCGTGCAATATGCCCAATTGCAAACTTTGACTTTTCTCCACTAGAATAGTCAATTAATTCTCCAAGAATTATTAATTGCAACTTTAATACTTTTAAATCTAAAGATAGATTTATTATAAGTATATTAATTAAGCACTAAAGTCATCATCACATAAATCTTCCAAAGATTTTATGCTCAATATTTGCTTAATTATGGGCTCAGTATAATAAGTTATTTTATCAAATAAATTAACCTATTATTAATTCCCAATTGAAAATAAATCATTTAAAACATTTAATCCAAGGATTATATATTTTAAATATTCAACTTTCCAATTCTTTCTTGATTTCAATAGTCCAACTATTTAATCAATTTAATAAGGTACTATTTATTATAATGATTACAATAATCTAATTATTTAATCAACTATAATTTTAATATTGATTACTATAATCCAATTACAAAATCAACTATTATTTTAATTCAATTATATTGATTACTATAATCCAATTATAAAATCAACTATATATTGAATGAGTTTGTATATAGTCCAACTATATATATATTTTTAAAACAACGTAAAATATTGACGAATGATATTTGTTTGAGCGCGTATGGCGAGTAATTGAACGAATGTGTTGCAAATTCAATACTTGCCTCTCACTATTTTTCGTCGAGCCTCTAACCCTCTGTGGAGTACTCGGGAAACCGTGTTTCCTAGTGGGCTAGGATCCTGTTAAATAACATACAACCTTGACTTTGGCCAACAAGCTGTATGCTACTTAACCAGGTAGATCTCACAGATCAATTGGATCCAATCCAATTCCCAGATCCGGTTAGGTGGACATCCAAGTCCTAAACATATTACTTATGCCAATGTATCTAATACATTTTCTAACCTTATCCTCCGAATCATCTAGGCCTTGGCTTTGGCACAACAAACCTAATGACTCCAGTTAAGCGGGACCCATTGACAAGGAAAGTTTCGTAATCAATGTCTTTGGACAAGAAGTGATCTTGACTTTGGCCAACAAATCACAACTTGGACTAGACACCGATGTGGAACAAAACTCTCATGATTCAAAACATCCAATTGACAAGGTCTTGACTTTGGCCAACAAACCAATGCCAATCGGATCTTGAACAAGAATCATTCAATGGAAGGATAATCGCTTAATATAAAACAAGGGTTTTTCGCGTGCAAATTGGCTACCAATTTAATTATCTTTGTTAGGTCTCATCATCATACACCCTTAAACATGCATTCTAAATACATAATAAAGCGAGTATGAAATAAAATAATAATGATATGCGGATGGATACTTTACACATTGATCCTAGATCAAATCTCTCCCTTTCTCACTCAAGCTAGCACTAGTATTACTTCTACCCGTTACACTACACTTCTAAAGAAACCTCATATACATAGAGGGGAATAGGTGAGAAGAGAATACAAGAGAATAAAGGTGAAAGGCTGGACACGCAGGTCCAATTTAATAAATCGAATTTATTACAACAATTTCTAAAATTGCCCACCCATCTAATATCCATCCGATATACATTATTCATTCAACACAACCAAGTATTCACACATATAAGCATGCTATCAATCAATCTAATCAAATTAATTAATCTGATAATTAAGTGATCATCCAATGTTCAAACAACGACTTGATTTTGATCGAGTCAAACTCGTTTTTGCGAATAAGTACTTAAAGTACGAATTCATGAATTAAATTAAACTGCATTATTAAATCTAATTTAACATGTATTTAAAACTAATTCACTATTCAATTCCAAATTGAACATTACACTTTATTTAATAAACCTTTTACGATTTAAATTCCAAATCTAATCGTAACGCGTCTCAAAGACCGATTAACATCCAACGTCGATTCAATTAAAGTCCAATGGGCTTTTGATTGATTTCTTAAGGCGTGGACTTTTGGTCAACTCGGGTCAAACCGATAACCAAAGTCCAATCCGGGATTTACCCCATAAGCCCATAAATCAATCTTGGCCCATTAGGCCCAATTGAACTTTTAAGGTTCATTAAGTCGCATTTGGGCTTTATGGTTAAGGTTTTGGGCCCAATTGGATCCAATCCACTTGGCCTAAACCAAACTTGATAAATCAAGCCCAATAGGCCCAATTACAACATTAGAAGCCCAAATCCAATTTAAAGCCTAAATAATTAAATTACACTAATCCAATTACGCAATTTAATTACCTAAAGTGCGTTACATGATTAATCGACTAAAACAATATTTCTAAAACACAATATTACTCCAATTAATCATGCTAAATTCATTATCACATGTCAAAAACACAATATGAAAAATCAAACCCATTTACATGCTTTTAAGTCTCGGCCAAAAGAGGGATTTTGTGTCCGATTCGGTTTCGATCCAATCGAACCCACAATCGACATCAAATCACCATCCTAAATGATTTCACACACATCCAATGTCACAAAATCAAAAACACCAAGACATTAGGGCATTACATGCATTCAGCCATCATAAGAATTTTGGGGTTTTTGTCCAATTCGAAATCCAATCCAATTCGATTCAAATTAACGTCAACCTAATCGATTCTAACTCATCAAATGAATCAAAAAATAAAAAATCCAAGATCCCAAAATCCAATCATATTCGGCCAACATGTCCATTTTGGGGAAAATAATTCCAAATCATTTTTCGTCAAATTGATCCAACCAATATGCAATTAAACATGTTATAAGCATACTCAAACAAACAATTCATTCAAATCATGCTCAAATCACATTTACCCAAATTTTAAATCCCTAAAATTTCATGCTTGCAACACTAGCTCTGATACCATTGTTGAGTTTTTATTAGGTCCCAAGATCAAATCAAAGCATGAAAACATGAGTGAATACATCAACGGAGGTAGCGGAATACTCACATCGATCGGTTGAGTCGATTTGAAGACGAACGAAGCAACAAAACTCACTGCCAAGGGCGCCACTGCCTAGCAGTCCACTGCCTTCGTCAACAGAATTTTGAGCTGCGAAACGGAGCTCCGGACTTCGTTAGACGGATCCCGGCTCATAGGGGAACCTCCCTACCACCTTCGCAAGACTCGTAAGTGTGCTAGCACTTGAGTTTTTGCCATAAAAACCCACCCTTGCTTCCCTTTAGCTCACGGCAAAACTGGTTCAAAACGAGAAAAATTTCAGGTTTGGCGTGAGGAGAGGAGAGAGTTTGAGAGAGATGAGAGATGTGTGTTTTATTATATCAATGCATTTTAAGTATATCTTATATACTTTGTTTGAAATTCAAAAGAATTTCACTTGCATTTGCCTTGCATTTGCATTTAAAAAGTCAATAATTAAAGCAAACACTATTCACATCAACTTTAAGTCATGTCAACTTTATGTCAAGTGTCATGTTTTCCATCAATCAATCACTCACATCAATCAATCAAATGTCACATCACTCAAAGTGACGCTTGATTTGACACTTGATGTGATGAATGACTTGACGTTAGATTTGACGCTTGATGTGACTTGCGTCGCCGCACTCGAATTCGAAATACCAATGCGCTCGCAATCACACTCGGGCTCGGGTTCGCTAATTCCAAATTAACGATTTTTCCGTCGTGTCGTAATTAAGTGATTACGCCTAGTGAATTCACTATTCACGTCGCTAACGAATTAATTCCAAATTAATTCATTCGCCCGAATTAAAATCTAATTTTAATTCCGCGTCGAAATCTAATTTCGTTTAATATATCGAATATATTAATTCATCAATTAATTCCAAATTAATCATTATCTCTCTCTCGACGATATTTTATCCTAGATAAAATATCTCCGTAATTAATCCTAGATTAATTTTCTCTCTCTTCTATATAATCCCAGATTATTCAAGAGTGCGAATTGTGCGTCATCGGTGGATTATCGGGAAGCGACCCATGAGATCTCCGGATAAGTTGGCTATAAATACGGTCGTCGGTGTATCCGAATCACGTATGTACCAAGTACTACGTTCTAACCGATTTACGAGACAAGGTCGACTCCTAGAAAAGTACCAAGTCTACCCAATTCTCCGGACATATCCTTTTAAGAATATTTAGATCTATATCAAGCGTAGTATACAATCGTATTGTGCGTATCGGCCCAGTATCGGATAGTCACGTGCTAGGGCTGGGGCTGGATAAGTGTCTACCCCGTCCGAAACACATATCGGATGTCTGGTAACTAGTCTCTATAATCGGATATTCATGACCTGGTCATAATATCACGATTGGATGCGCATCACTTAAGAGCACTAATACCGTATCCTGCGTGACATCATCTCCACTATGACTGGAGTGATACTTCCGTCTCGACATCATACCCAATACTCTACGACTCTCTGATAAACCCAGAAGTGGTAGACATATAACCGGTCAAAGCCCCCAACCACCAAAACCAAAGTTTATCGATTATCGTAAGTATTAGCGATGCAAGTCTCAGGTTAAGACTATACACACCTACCTTGATTTCGGCCTCCCATAGACACCTAGTCATAATACCAATGGGATTCCGAAGGGGTCTATCCAGAGCGAAGCTGTTTCCCGTACCATCGGTGAAACACGACCTCCTATCGCACTTGCATAAGTCTCCAACACTTATATATATGAGAACTATGTCGTTGTGCCCTCACAACGCACACAAGTGCAATACTAGCCTATTCCACATTATCGATGTCCAGTCTCGATAATACTACGGCTATGGATATTTAATGATTAATCCTTTGTGGACTGATACTGTCTCATATCATCTCAATCCAGGAACTAATCATGGGGACCTCTCTTCATTTATATATCTATGGTGATCTAATCACAAACGATGAGAGTGCAATTTCCTTGTTACATAGTTAATTTGCTACAGCAACACAATGATCTGTGCAAATAGTGACGCTATGGGTCATATTATCCAACAACACCTTATATGATGTGATCATATAGGACTAGACCCAGATAAAAATGAATTTCTTATAATATCCGTCAAATAAAGAAACTCATTTCAATCTACTAGATGATCATTTATGAATTTGTCTTAATCTTAAGTGTACTACGAACTCCTACATGACATACTATGTCCTTTGATTTACAAAGGCGAGGTTGGTGTAGCAATCCCGACCAATAGCTACGTACTTTGGGGACATAGTTTAGTGTGTAGCTGAGGACATTTTATATAGATATAGAGTTCACTCATTCTTGCGAGAAGTAGATGAGTATATTTCCTAAGGGTTGATTTGGTATTTGAATGGTCAGAGTGCTCGAGTCTTTCTATTACGAATAGAAAGATTAACATTCATAATAGTTATGAATAAATCGTTCATTAGAGAATCAATGATACTTAAGGTGAAGAAAATTAGAGGGGTATAACAGACATTATGACCCTGCTCTAATTACGAGATACTCATGAAGGGCCAATTCGTATGTAATGACTGTATCGATGGACATCGATGTGGTTCACCTTAACTTATCTATTTGCTATAACGAGAGTGCAGCTTCAGATTTTTAGTGGAATAATCTGAAGTTAATAATTCAGAAGATTTAATTAAGAGCTTAATTAATATTCTAGGATTATTGGAGCTCAGAACCATAGATCAATTTTTCCCTGTGCTAGCTCAATATACTGTAGCAGATTAAATATAATTGGATAATCCAATCATATACTCACATATGTAAATGTTATTAATATGATTAATAATATTATTTAGTCACACTTTATACTATATGTTAAGTTTAGTGTGTGTTTGTTTTTGTGTGTGTGTATATGTGTGTATATATATATAAAATTTTATGATAATTAAACACATGTTATTAAATTATATATGATATAATTTAATAAAGGAAAAATTTGGAATTTCCAAATTCGGGTTTTGGAAACTTTAGGATTTATTTTGGTAGTTACATCTTTTAAAAGGTGATAAATATTTTTCTGTAACATCTTTTTCTTTATGGAAAGTAAATGATATTTTACAAATTTTTTTTTTTAAAAAAAAAGGGTGGTCGAAAAACTTATTAGTGGGGGAGGGGGAGGGGAAGGGTTTTGTAAATTTTGGAAATTAATAATCTTAGGTAAAATGAAATTGTGATTTCTTTTTTTGCCTAATCTCTTATTCAAATCCTAGCCATATTCTCATTGTTCTAAGAGAATTCTCTCAAGTGTTAAGAAAACAAAAGAATAAAAGAAAGAAAATCAAAATAATACTTAGTGTGATATTTGATCTTTAAAGAGTTTAGAGATAGGATTGTGAGTGTAGTCCACCCTACTTCTGTTGGTGACGAGATATAACACGAAAGGCTATTTTGTTTCAAACCAAATTCTTATTTTTCATCTTCAAAACAAATCACATGGCAGTGAGCAATTTTCTACTCATTGCCACACGTCCAAAGAGTGTTACGGGGCTCGGTTTGATTTCCTTTTAATCCATAATTTTCGAGGAATATATAGGGGTGTTTTAAGACTTTTTTGGGGCTGATTTTATCTGAAAATCAGACATGGAACTCAATGGTAATTGACGCAATCAAGGGCTGATTTGGGCAATGAGCTGGGTTCTTTTCGGGTCCAAAATAGTCTATATTTTCACTGCTGTTCAGGGGCTGAAATTTTGTTAAAAATAAAAGAAAATTTTCAGTGAGAGAACTGGTCACATTCGGCCTTAAGAAGAAAAAATTTTATTCTCAGATCCCGAGTGCCTAACGTATTTCTACTACGTTAGGAAAGTGATTCCTATAGTATAGACATGAGGGTATTCATTAGATCGAATACTGAAAAACTCACGGGTGATTCCTAATAGTAACGTATTTTCGCTGTGTTAGGAAAATGGTTCCTATAGTATAGATATGAGGGTATTGGTTGGACCGAATACTGAATGACTCAGGGTGATTCATAATAGTTAGAAATACATACCACCTTTAATAGGAATCTCCTCGAGTCGAATAACATATCTACTCATTTGACTATAGGATGATTTTGATTTTGTGTGAGATCCTTCATACTTTGATGTCATGTATGTCAGAAATGATCTGGCCTCTAGATATTCATTGGGTGAGGACCGATACACTCGTTAATCAAGTGCGAATCAAGATAGGATTCGTCGGCCCGTATGTGTACCATAAGGGGTTTAAGTATCCATGTAAGTAACATCACGATTCTTAAAGCTTTGGCCAGAGTCGATCAGCTAGGGCGGATCACATCAATTGTAAAAAATCGTGTACATATCGACATGAGATATGCGCCTCGAAAACATGAAGGTGTATTCTATGTTTCCTAAGCACAACCCAGATAGCCAACAATAGAAGGATTTTTAAACATATGTGATGACCTTAACTTGTATAGTTCAGAAAGATCGTTAGTGTTCTTCACGAATTCAGAGATGGCCGAATTATGTACATATTAGCTAGGCTTATATGACGAACGTGTCTGAACTTAGAGAGTCCCGATATGAAGTATACTCGTTGAGCCCTTGGGTAGTCGATTAATTTTGATAAAAGATAATATTCGATATTATAATTATTAATTAAGATAATCAAGTGTTATTGGCTAACATTGATTTTTTACTTTGACCTAATTGGATTAATTTAATATTTACACAAAGTTTTTTTTTTTTTTTTTAATTTCATAATTATCTCTACCATTTGAGGATATTATGCTAATTGCAAGTATGTAATTATATGTGTTTTAGCTTGATTTAATTGGATAAAATCAAAGTGACAAATATTGAACTAATTCATTTCCTAATCATTGACTTGATTTAATTGGATTAAATCAAAATGGTAGACAATGTAGATTAGTCATACCTAATTATACATATTTGGATAAATTACATTAAGCCCACATAAAATTTAATTAAAATTTTTATTAATTAAAAATTACTTAAGTTTTACTATAATAGCAAGCTTGAAAAATGATTTTAATCAAGCTTAAGAAAGCTAATACAAGTAATTCTTGGAGAAATTAGCCTATAGAAGAGAAATATTTAGAGAAGCTTTGGAAGATCTCTACAACATTTCAACAAAGAGGAATCAAGATTGGATCTTGGAGTGAGTCTTGTTTGCATTGGAATCAAGATTGGATCTTAGAGTCAAACTTGCTAATACTTAAAAGTTCTTCAACCATTTCAGTAAAGGAGAAGTGGATTCGATCTTGCATCAATCTTACTAGGTAAGTTTGAACTTCTCTTAAGCTATGTTTTTCAATAGTGAGTTTTTCAATAGTGATACATATAATGATGAATTATGTATTGGATGCATGATTATATAGATTAAATTGAAATAAGGCTAATAGATTGTGTTAGGATACTTTGGAAGTATAAACACAATATGCTTGTTAAATAGGTCAAAAATGTTCATGTTGGACATGAAATAATTAATAAGAGTTTGATACTCTAGATTAAAGCTTAGAGCTATGGCTACCATTTTAGAATCAGTTGACCACCTTTAGGTGAACTAGAATTGTTCATGAGACATTTCATAGTGGGATTCTAAATTGGTTTGTGTTTTGATTCAAACAAATACATACAAGTATTTAGAATACAAGCATGCTAGTTGTAAACATGTGTTGATGGTGGTTATAATGTTAAAATTAGATTTTAAGCGTATTTGAAGTATTAGGAGAAAATTGGAAGTGTTTAGTATTATTTTGAAGTAGAAAACTGCTCTCTGGCTAGGGAGCATTACGACTTTGACTCCTCTGCATTGTGACATCTAGCATCAAATCTATGACCATCGGGACTCCCCCATTCCGCATCGTGATGCTTTGATGTTCATCTCTCACACTTGCTCTAGTACTTTGGAGCGTCGTGAGGTCCAAGCTCCTACGTCGCAACGCGCATAGTTAATACTTACTGAAATTTTATTTTCTCTGTTTGGGAGTTTCCGGACTCTGTTTTGGTTCCTTTTTTCATACGGACTCGAAACGAAATATAGTTTTACATAAAAATATTTTAAAATTTAATGCTAGATATCTCTGTGTTAGACCCACTTCCACTGCGTGGGGCACCGATCCGACCTTAGGGGTTCCACATCTGCCCAACAAAACTAATATTACAACCCCGCTCGATGTGAGGTGTGTTCTTTCTAAAAAAATATTATTTTTTTATTTACCTAAAAATGTAAATATATCTAAAAATAGAAAGTTTTGATAAAAAAAAGATAAAAAATTACCATTATATTTGTGAAAGAATAATAATTTCAAACTAACCATTTTCAAACACTTATCTCTCATTTATCCAGACTTCAAATCATAATCTATAAAAATATATATACACATAACATTTATACCTACAACTTTTATCAATATACCTCTCATAAATTTGGACTTACTTAAGATAAAAATTACCTCTAAAGATATTGTGTCGCATATACTTCATATTAACCTTCATTGTGGTCACATTGGTAATTGAAAGTTGCATTATGTATTGCTACTAATCACTCTACTAATCATAATAATTGTATCCCTTAATATTTGAAAATGAGCTTTTGTTAAAAAAAAGTATTAGAATAGAATCTTTTGTATTTAATCATAATTAAAATTAAAATTTTACATTTAGACTTATGGGTGTAAATTTTTTTTTAAAAAAAGAAAAGAAATTAATAAAACATGTTAGGGTTGGTGCTCATAGTGCCAATCCGGATCGTATTTATGTCCGATTTGTTGGATTTTCTAGGTCAAACCAAGATCAAATTAAGCATATGAAATCATGTGAATACGCAAAGTAAGGTAGTGGAAATTACTCACTTTGATCGGCTAAGTGGATGTAGGAGATAACAAAATTTCCAACCTTTTGTGTTGCTCCAAGCTCTCATTTCTTTGATGTATGTTGAGCTTCCAAGCTTGATGAATGAGATTCCAAACTCATGGGAGTAGTTTCCCAATCACCTTTGTATGATCTCTTTATGTGCTAGAAAAGAAAAAATTGGCAACAATTATTTCCTTGTGATCTTGAAACTCTCGACCAAGCCAAGAATTCTAGAGAGAAGGAGAAGGCCATTCGGCCAAGGTGAAGAAAAGAAAGAGAATGAATTGTGTTGAGTGTAATTGTTTTTCCAAAAATAAAATCATATACCAAATACAATATTTGGTAAATGTCACTCAAGCTTTCAAACTTGTGTAAGTAACAAGTTAACTAAAATCCCACCAACTTCTATCAACCAAAAATCTAATAAAGTTGACTAGGTGATGTGACTTGTGTGGGTCCCAGTTAAATTCAAAATTCGAGTGGGCCCGCAAACACATCCCTGGCTCGGTTTCGTTAATTTCGAATTAACGAATTTTCCGTTGCAACTTAATTAAATCAAATTTAATTAAATAATTATGCCTAGCAAAAATACTATTCACGTCACTCGCGAATTAATTCTAAATTAATTCGTTCGCTAGAATTAAAATCCAATTTTAATTCCGTTATGAAATCTAATTTCATTTATTATATCGAATATATTATTTTATCGATTAATTTCAAATTAATCATTCTTTATCTTCAAATAGTATTTTATCCCAGATAAAATCTCTCCGTAATTAATCCTAGATTAATTTTCTTTCTCTTCCAATTAATCCCAGATTAATTATGTTCGAGTCATACATCATCGGTGAATTTTCGGGAAGCGACCCATGAGATCCCTGGATATATTGGCAGTAAATTCGGTTATCGGAATATCCGAACACGTGCGTACCTAGTACCACATTCTTAACGATTTATAAGATCTGGTTGGCTTCTAGCAAAGCACCATGCCTACCCAATTCTCCAGAAATATTCATTAAGGAATATATCATCTATGTCAGGCGTAGTATACGTAGTATTGCGTATTACGATCTAGTATCAGATGTCACATGCTAGGACTGGGGCTGGAATCGTGTCTGCCCTGTACGAAGCACATATCGGATCTCTGGTAACTAGTCTCTATAATCGGATAAACATGACCTAGTCATATTATCCCGATGACTGCAGTACTTAAGAGTACTAGTTCCGTATCTTACGTGATCATCATCTCCATATGACTGAAGTGATACTTCAATCTTGACATCACACCCAATACACTACGATTCTCAATATACCCAGAAGAGGCGTACACAAAACCTGTTAAAACCCCGAACGACCAAAACCAAAGTATATTGATTGTCGCAAGTATTAACGATGCAAGTCTCAAGTTAAGACCAAATACACCTACCCTGAATCGGATTCCCATAGACACATAGTCATACTACCAATGGGATTCTGATGGGTCTATTTAGAGCGAAGCTGCGTACCATCAGTAAACATAATCTCCTATCACACTTGCATAAGTATCCAATACTTAAATATATGAGAACTATGTCGTTATGCTCCCACAACGCGCACAAGTACAATATAGCCTATTCCGCATTATCGATATCCAATCTCAATCATATTACGACTAGCGATATTTAATGATTGAACCTCAGTGGATTAATACTGTCTCATATCTTATTAATCCAGAACTAATCATATGGACTTTTATCATTTATATATCCCGGTTATCCAATTACAAATGATAAAAGAGAAATTTCCTATGTCACATAGTTAATTTGTACAACAACACCATGTTCTGTACAAATAGTGATGCTATGGGTCATTATTGTCCAACAATCTCCCACTTTGCCTATAGCCAATCACTCAAGTGTCCTACACCTGAACTATGTACGGGTCGTTCAAACTTCTGCTGAGAAACAGCTTTCGTCAGCCGATTTGTAAGATTATCATCTGATGAGATTTATTCGATCATCACATCACTACGATGTATGATCTTACGAATCAGTTGAAACCATTTGAAGTACATACTTGGATCATTGATGAGACCATTAATTCTTGTGCTGTAGCCTAGCTCAACCGCTAACAGAACTACACCTAATCTAATTAGGATTATTTAGATCCAAAATTATTTCTTTTGCTGCCTCAGCTGCAGCATTATTCCACTTTTGTTGTTTATTTGGCAACAGTATCTTACTTGGAAAATATCCTGCTTACTGTTCCATTATTCAACTATATAATATCCTTATTATGACTTATAGTCGTTTTTGTCGGTTTGGAAACTTGCAGCGGTGAACCCAGTCACTTCAAGTTCTCATTCTCCATAGCTTAAGAAAACATCCTTAGTTCATCTAAGATAGTTAAGGATGTTCTTAACATCAATCCAGTGACTATCACTTGGATTGGCCTAATTGTGACTTCATATGCTCAGAGCATATGAGACACCAGGTCGCGTACATATTTTTCAATGTACGGTATAATTCCATGCACACGGGTGGGTTTCCCTATCACCTTCGTATATCTCTTTTGTGTGCTAGCACACCAAGTGATTTTTGCCACAAAAATCACTTGTTTGTTCATTTGTTGCTCATGCCATTAATGAACAAAATGAGAGAAAAATAAGCCCCATTGGGCATGAATTAAAGAGAGAGAAGAAGTGAGAGAGTGTTAGGTTAATTGATTTGAAAAACCAATTAAAAACATATACAAAATGTTTATGTAAAGCTTTCAAAAAGTCAACACAAAATTTGGCTCCAAGAATATAATAACAATATATGTCATTCAAGCTTTCAAAAAGCTTTCTAACCACTCACATCAAGTCACATCACTCAATCAATCAAGTGAGAAGTTGTCACATCACTCAAAGTGACTAATGATTTGATGTTTGATGTAACTAATAATTTGACGCTTGATGTGACTTGCGTGCCGCACTCGAATTCGAAATACGAGTGCGCTCACAAACACTCCCGGGCTCGGGTTCGTTAATTCCGAATTAATAAATTTTCCATTGCGTCGTAATTAATTAATTATACATAGTAAAATCACTATTCATGTCACTAACGAATTAATTCTAAATTAACTCGTTCGCCCGAATTAAAATCTAATTTTAATTCCGCATCGAAATCCAATTTCGATTAATATATCGAATATATTAATTTATCAATTAATTCCAAATTAATCGTTCTCTCGCTTTAAATGATATTTTTTCCTAGATAAAATATCTCCTTAATTAATCCCAGATTAATTTTCTCTCTCATCTAATTAATCCCAGATTAATAAAGTGTGAGTCATACTTCATCGGTGAATCTTCAGGAAGCGACCAATGAGATCCCCGGATATGTTGGCAGTAACTACATTTGACCGACTTACAAGACAAGGTTAGCTTCTAGTAAAGCGCCATGCCTACCCAATTCTCCAGAAACATGCTTACAGGAATAAGCGATCTATATCAGACGTAGTATACGTAGTATTGTGTATGTCGATCCAGTATCAGATGTCACGTGCTAGGCCTGGGGCTGGAATTGTGTCTGCCCCGCACGAAGCACATGTCGGATGTCTGGTAACTAGTCTCTATAATCGGATATACATGACCTAGTCATAATATCCCGATGACTGCAGTACTTAAGAGTACTAGTACCGTATCCTACGTGACTTCATCTCCACTATGACTGGAGTGATACTTCCATCTTCACATCACACCCAATACACTACGATTCTCAATATACCCAGCAGAGGTGTACACAGAACCTGTTAAAGCCCTGGACGACCAAAACCAAAGCATATTGATTGTCGCAAGTATTAGCGGTGTAAGTCTCAAGTTAAGACCAAATACACCTACCCTGATTTCGGACTTCTATAGACACATAGTCATACTACCAATGGAATTTCAAGGGGGTCTGTCCAGAGTGAAGCTGTTTTCCGTACCATCGGTAAAACACAACCTCCTATTACGCTTGTATGAGTATCCTATACCCAAATATATGAGAACTATGCTATTGTGCCCTCACAACGTGCACAAGTGTAATACTAGTCTTTTACGCATTATCGATGTCTAATCTCGATAATACTCTGACTAGGGATGTTTAATGATTAAACCTTCATGGACTGATACTGTCTCATATCATCTCAATCCAGGAACTAATTATATGGACCTCCTATTATTTATACATCTAGGTGATCTAATCACAAATGATAAGAGTGCAATCTCCTTTATCACATAGTTAATTTGTACAATAACACAATGATCTATACAAATAGTGACGCTATGGGTCATAATTGTCCAACAATCTCCCACTTGGCCTATAGCCAGTCACTCGAGTGTCTACCACTCGAACTATATACGGTTCGCTCAAATTGCTGAGGAAAGACTTTCGTCAGTGGATTTGCATGATTATCATCTGATGTGATTTATTCGATCATCACATCGCCATGATGTATGATTCGAACGAATCAGATGAATAGTCGAAGTATGTATCTGGATCGTTGATGAGACCATTAATTCTTTAGCATGCGCTGTAGCCTAGCTCAGCTGCTAACAGAACTATATCTAATCTAATTAGATTTGTTGATGACCCAGACGGCTTCTATTGCTGCCTTAGCTGCAGCAATAACCCGCATTTGTTGTTTATTCGGTAACAGTATCTTGCTTGGAAGATTTCCAGCTCACTGTTCCGTTATTCAAACTGTATAGTGCCGTTGTTTTTATCGGTTAAGGAACTTTCAGCAGTGATCTCAGTCACTTCAAGTTCTCTTTCTCCATAGTTTAAGACATCATCCTTAGTTCTCTAAGATACTAACAGATGTTCTTAATATTAATCCAGTAACTATTACTTGGATTGTCCTGTTTGTGACTCCATATGCTCAAAGCGTATGAGACACCAGGTCACGTATATTTTTCAATGTACGAGTTCTCGAAGAGTCTTAACAACTTTAAATCTATCCCAGTAGATCTTTATTCCTGGAATAAAGGTTGTTTCTCCCAAGAATTCTACGGAGAATTTTCATGAAAGCCAAGCTTTCACCAATTGTAATATGGGAATATCATTTCCAAGAAATGACATATCATCATTATTTAGGACATTCACTGTCAGTGCGCTCCCACTAACCTCCTTATATACACAAGAAACATTTCATTTTGAATTAAATCATAAACCATTATGATCATATCAAAACATCAATTCCAAGAACATAATGCTTACTTCAATCCAAATATGGATCGAATAACCTGCAAACCTTGTTGCTAGTTTTGATACGACAAAACCGTCAGGATGTTCTAAACATCCTCCAAAAGGTTTCATTTTCAGGAAAGCGATTTTCCCGTTCAGTTGCCATATTTCATAAATGAAACATGCATCTTCAGCAAGCATTATCCAAATGGATTTATCGTGGCAACAGGTAAAAGGTTTCGTTGTAATCAACACAATGTTGATAATGATACCTTTTCGTTACAAGCCTAGCTTAGTACATTGGCATGTTTCCATCCATGTATGTCTTCCTTGAAGACTTATATAGTACCAATAGGCACAATGCCTTGCAGTACATCAATTAGTGTCCAAACATAGTTGATATACATGGAATCCATTTCGGACTCATGTTACTTTGCCATAATAGGGAGTCGATACCTTTATCACTTCCTCATACGTAGTCTGTTCGTCTTCCTCAATAAGATTGACATCTTTATGAGGTGAGATCAAAAACCCATACCCCATGTTGTTTTCTGACTCTCTCCGATTTATGCGGTTCTTGTGTATTCGAAGATTACTGGTACAGTTTCATCCTTGATGAACTGTTTGTGTTCCATTAAAGACTCGGTGCCTAGAACAGTATTACTCCAATTTTCATCGAGTTTTACTAGCCTCCCACTTACCACTTACATATCGGTATTCCTCTTAGGAAAACCGCATGGTGAGCAAACAATTACATTGTTCTCTTGTGAGATGTATAAGTACTATACTTTGGTTTCCCTAGGATAACTCTACAATTAGACACTTATCCGATTTGGGTTCTAGTTTGGTATCATCCAAACGTACGCCTAGCATTCCCAAATTTTCAGAAGTGAGAAAACCCGGTTTCTTTCCTGTTCATAACAAATATGAAGTCTGTCAAATAGATTTTCATGGAACCTTATTCAAAATAAGTATTGCACTATTAATGCTTATCCGTTGAAGGAAATGGTAGCTCAGAGCGACTCATGATTAACCTTATAATGTCTAACAATATTCGGTTTCTCCGTTCGGACACACACGTCAAACTAACGTGTTCCGGGAGGAGTCCTTATTGAAAGAATACTATACTCTTTCAAGTATATTAGAAACTTATTGCTTAAGTATTTTCATCATGGTCAAACGTGATGTTTTAATACTTTAGCCGATCTATTCGCTATTTCGTGTCGAAACGACTAAAAGTTTTCGATTTGTGTTTCAAAAGAAACACTAACCATAACAAGATGCCATATCCGTAAAGGTCAAGAAACATCCATATCCACCTCTAGTCCAGATAGATATGGGCCCACTTACGTCACTATGAACGAGGGCTAACAGATCGATGACACTTACACTTTTACCAAGTAAAAGGTATTTTAGGCACTTTGCCCAATAAACTAGATTCGTAGACATTATTTGAATAGGATCAAATTCGTCCTAGTATTCACTCTTCGAAAGTGCGGATATACGAGTCTTGTTTAATGTGTCCCAGACAACACTGCCACAAATAAGTCTCATCTGATCAAATCAGTTTGAGCTACTTGTTTGTCAAGTTATATGTTTGAGATTTATTTATATTCAAAATATAAATACGTTATTCACATCTAATGTGTTTATCTCAATATCAGCTTTATATAATAAAACACTTTAGTGTTCTAGAATATAAAGGTATGCTCACAACGAGTTATACTCGTTATAGAGATAATGTTTCTAGTCAAACTATTTACATTATAACAGTTTCTCAATTTAAGTACATACCCTAAGGGTAGTTCCTAAACTTAGGTATCTACGGTTAAAACAGCGACTTTCGTCCCGTTTCTGATTTGCAGATTAATCTCAACTAAAGTCAGTATCCTGCTCATAGCAGATGCTGCACACCAGTATATATTTTTTTATGTACCACACTAAGTATTTAAAATCCAATATTAATACTAGTAGTGAATATATTTATGACAAATATATTTGAAGTCAGAGCCTTGCCCGTCTTCAATTCCTTCATGTCTGCCTTGTCCATACGACAGTCAAGCTTCAGTAACTTCGTTTTCCTCAATCATTTAGGTAGACATTTTGGGATATGTCATTTATCTTCCCAGAAGATTATAATGATTTTGCCTTTGCCATTTTCTATATTCTTGAATCCTTTGGCCAAGCCTTGGGTTTCTAGAATATCGAAGTAAGGTGCGCCTTGCGCTACTTGCCTCATTGCAAACTTTGGCTTTATTTTCTTGAGAATAGCCATTAACTCTCCAAGAGTTATTAATTGTAATTTTAACACTTCTAAGATCTATGAGGATCCTTCAATTTCATTATCATACTTTATGGATATAATCCTTAGTTCTGACGATGAAATTAAGGAGTCATTACGATAAGCGTAAAAGATTAAGCACTAAAGTTATCATCACATGAATCTTCCAAAGATCATGCTCTACTATCTGCTTAACTCCGGGCTTAGGCCTAAGATACTATTTTATCAAATAAATTAACTTCTTAGTTTCTAGGACTATCCTGAAATTTTATTCCCAATTTGAAAATTAAAGTCGTTAAATATATTTTCCCAAGGATTATGTTTTAAACACTAATCTTTCAATTTTATCTTGATTCTAATAGTCCCACTATTTAATCAACGATATCATCTACCTTTTTTTAATATAATGATTATTCTAGTCCAACTATATAATCAACTATACTTTTAATTAATTAAATTCAATATATTGAGTACTATAATCCAATTATAAAATCAACTATTAATTGAAATAGTTTGAATACAGTCCAACTGTTTAATTAAAACACTATTAAATATTAGTCCAACTAATACTTTAATTTATTTGACGAATGATATTTGATTGAGCGCGTATGGCAAGTATCTAAACGAATATTGCAAATTTAATTCTTGCCTCCCACTATTTTTCGGCGAGCCTCTAACCCTCTGTCGAGTACTCAGGAAAACGTGTTTCCTAGTGGGCTAGGATCCCGTTAAATAACACAAAATCTTGACTTTGGCCAACAAATTGTATGATACTTAACTAGGTAGATCTCTAAGATCAATTGGATCCCATCCAATTCCTAGATCCAGTAGGTGGACATCCAAGTCCGAAACATATATCTTATATATGCCAATATATCCAATATATTCCCTAACCTTTTCCTCTGAATCAATTAAGCGTTGGCTTTGGCACAACAAACTTAATGATCCCAGTTAAGCGGAACCTATTGACCATGGAAAGCTTCGTAATCAATGTCGATGGAAAATAAGTGATATTGACTTTGGCCAATAAATCACGACTTGGACAAGACACCAATATGGAACAAAGCTCTCGCGATTCAAACACATCGTCGACGGACAAAGTCCTTGACTTTGGCCAACATACCAATGCCAGTCTTAAATCTTGAGTAAGAATCACTCAATGGAAGGAAAAACACTTAATATTGTGTGAGGGTTTTTCGAGTGCAAATTGGCAACCAATTTATTATCTTTGTTAAGGTATCATCATCATACACCCTTAAAATGCATTCTAAATACATAATAAGCGCGTATAAATAAAATAATAATGATATACGGATGGATACTTAACACATTGATCCTAGATCAATCTCCTCCATTTCCTCTCTCCCGCTAGCACAAGTATTTACTTCTACCCGTTACACTACACTTCTAAAGAAAACCTCATTTACATTGAGGGGAATAGGTGAGAAGAGAAATACAAAGAGTATGAAGATAATAAGCTGGACATGCAGGTCCAATTAATAAATTCCAAATTTATTACAATAATTTCTAAAATTGCCCCACCCTCTAATATCCATCCGATATACATTATTTATGCATCGCAACCATGTATTCACATCAGCATGCTATCAATCAATCTAATCCAATTAATTAATCTGATAATTAATGACCATCCAATATTCAAACAACGATTGGATTTGCGTGAGTCAAACTCGTTTGCGAATAAGTACTTAAAGTACAAATTCTCGAATTATATTAAACTACATAATTAAATCCAATTCAATTTGTATTTAATACTAATTTGCTATTTAATTCCAAATTAAATATTACACTTTATTAAGTACCTTTACGACTTAAATTCCAAATTTAATCGTTACAGGTCTCAAAGCCTGATTAACATCCAATGTTAATTAATTAAAGTCTAATGGGCTTTTAATTAATTTCATAGGCATGGACTTTTGGTCAACATGGGTCAAACCCAAGACTAAAGCCCATTTAAAGGAATCACTCTTATTTGCCTTGAAACCAATTTAGGCTCGTTAGGCCCAATAAAATTAAAGGTCCATTACGCATTTGGACTTTACGGAACCCAACCAATTTAGCCTAAACCCTTCTTGGTACAACCAAGCCCATTAAAGCCAATAACAACTTTCAAGCCAATTTTCAAAATTAGCCCAATTAATTAAATCACAAAATTCTAATTTCATAATCTAATTAACCTAAAGTGTATACATAATTAATCAACCAAATTAACATTTCTAAAACATCAATTTACACAATTAATTATGCTCATATTCATCACACATGTCCAACACATTTTGATCAAAATCAATCCCATTTCATGCTTTTATGTCTCGGCCATTTGGGGATTTTATGTCGATTCGGTTTCAATCTATTAAATCCATAATCGACATTAAATCAACATTCCCAATCATTTCCAACTCATCCAATGAATCAAAAAACAAAAATGCCAAGACATTTAGGGTTCTACACCTCTTTGCCAAGCTAAGTGATTTGGGGAAATTTGTTCCAAACAATTTTTCTTGAATTTGATCCAATCAATCTTCAATTAATCATCGTTTAAACATATTCAATCAAACAATTTAACCAAATCATGATCAAAATCAATTTACCCAATTTTAAACCCTAAATCAAGTTTCATGCTTTTACTCGCTCTGATACCATTGTTGGGAAATCTCTAAGTCCCGAGGATCGATTAACAAGCAAGAAACAAATGCGAATACATCAAGGAGTTTCGGAATAGTCACAATGATCGGTTGAGCGATGCGACGAAGAAAAAAAATCCAAGCTTCTCCCTCATCTAAGGCTCGGCAGTGGACTGTTTTGGTCTTCAAAGAATTCAGCCATGTGTGGTCTTCATGAAGCTCCAAACTTTCCTGTATAATTCCATACACACGGGTGGGTTTCCCTATCACCTTCGTATGTCTCTTTTGTGTGCTAGCACTCCATGATTTTTGCCACAAAAATCACTTGTTTGTTCATTTGTTGCTCAACGGAGTGAACTCTCTCTATCCCTTTGTAATGAAGGAATTGGGCCACCCCAGAGGAACGCTATGTGATCTATATCAGGCGTAGTATACGTAGTATTGCGTATTTCGATCCAGTATCGGATGATCACGTGCTAGGCCTAGGGCTGGATATGTGTCTGCCCCGTACGAAGCACATGTCGGATGTCTGGTAACTAGTCTCTATAATCGGATATACATGACCGAGTCATAATACCCCGATAGCCGCGCAGCATATAAGAGCACTAATACCGTATCCTACGTGACCATCATCTCCATATGACTGGAGTGACACTTCCGTCTTGACATCACACCCAATACACTATGATTCTCAATATACCCAGCATCGGCGTACACAGAACCTGTTAAAGCCCTGGACGACCTCAACTAAAGTACATTGATTGTCGCAAGTATTAGCGGTGCAAGTCTCAGGTTAAGACCAAATACACCTACCCTGATTGCAGACTCCCATAGACACAAGGTCATGCTACCAATGGGATTCTGCGGTGGTCTAATCCAGAACGAAGCTGTTTCCCGTACCATCGGTGGAAACACAACCTCCTATTACACTTGCCTGAGTATCCTATACCCAGATATACGAGAACTATGCCGTTATGTCTCACATAACACGCACAAGTGTAATACTAGTCTTTTACGCATCTATCGATGTCCAATCTCGACAATGCTCTGACTAGGGATGTTTAATGATTTATCCTTCATTGATTGATACTGTCTCATATCATTCTCAATCTAGGAACAAATCATAAGGACCTCCCATAATTTATATATCTAAGGTGATCTAATCACAAATGATAGGAGTGCAATCTCCTTTGTTACATAGTTAATTTGTACAACAACACTATGATCTGTACAAATAGTGACGCTATGGGTCATAACTGTCCAACAATCTCCCACTTGGCCTTTAGCCAGTCACTCGAGTGCCTAACACCCGAACTATGTACGGTTGCTCAAATTGCTGAGAAAAGCTTTCGTCAGCAGATTTACATAATTATCGTCTGATGCGATTTATACGATCATCACATCGCCACGATGTATGATCCGAACGAATCAGATGAATAGTCGAAGTATGTATCTGGATCGTTGATGAGACCATTAATTCTTTAGCCTGTGCTGACGCCCAGCTCAGCCGCTAACAGAACTATATCTAATCCAATTAGATTTATTTATTGACCCAGATGGCTTCTATTGCTGCCTCAGCTGCAGCAATAATCCGCATTTGTTATTTATTCGGTAACAGTATCTTGCTTGGAAGATTTCCAGCTCACTATACCGTTATTCAAACTGTATAGTACCGTTTGCGACTTTTAGTCGTTTTATCGGTTTGGAAACTTGCAGTAGTGATCCCAGTCACTTCAAGTTCTCCTTCTCCACAGATTAAGACAGCATCCTTAGATCTCTAAGATTCTAACGGATGTTCTTAACATCAATCAAGTGACTATCACTTGGATTGGCCTGATTGTGAATCCATATGCTCAAAGCGTATGAGACACCAGGTCGCGTCATTTTAATGTACAATTTTCCAGAGAGTTTTAACAACTTAAATCTATCCTAGTAGATCTTTATTTCCAGAATAAAGGTTGTTTCTCCCGAGAATTCTACGGAGAATTTTCTCTTGAAAGCCAGCACGGGGCACAACCATATTAGCCATAGCAGCGGTCAAAGCTTGTAATTGTTCAGTAACCTTGGTGAGACTATTCTCCAGCTGGTCCATGCGAGATTCCTCATTTTCTGATCCACTCATATTTGCTGACGGTCTATTGACGAGTCTTCCCTCTTCTCTAACCCAACGAGTATCTATAATGGCTCTCTTTTAAGACACAAAGGGGTTAGCATGATGCGTGTATGCATGAGATGTATGAGATACGTATGATGTATGAGATATATAAATCGGCCCATTATCATTTTTAAAGTATTCAATCATACTATTACACGGTGCAAACTTGTCCCAGTTGAAAAGGCCCAACAGGTTTACACTTTGCAATAACGTGGCTAAATAACTTCAAATGGTAAGAGGCCCAAACACAAAATGGCCCATCGCTATTTTAGAAGCTTTTGGCGCAATTGTCATAAAGCACAGACTCATCCCAGTTTAAATGGCCCAACAAGCCCATACCTCATGACAAAATGTCCAACTGAATCCAAATGACGATGGTCCCAAACATAAACATAAAGAAATAATTTCTACTAGTTCTACGACCTATGTTCACATTTGGGTTTACGGGGTTGAGGACAAAGGCTCTCGCTGATGAAGGATTGCCCACAACTAGGACTCCTCACTCAAGGGTTCGAGCGACCAAGTGAACGTACCTTTTTTATACACTAAGGTACGTGCCAACGAGTTATGGTGCATGACTGACTGTCAAATGGATTTCCCATTGTAGATTCCCCAGAGGGAGGGTGGAGCGAGCTCTCTTAAAAACCCAAGCCTCTTAGGCTCTTATCGCTGGGTGACATGAAGAAACAACAAGTCCTCCAAATTAGTCCATCACTGTGAGCTATGGGTAATGATTATCTAGGTGCCTTCACAGCTTTTCCTTATAGAAAGGTAATGAATGAAAGAAGACACCAAACCATTACATAGCTCAAAAAGTGCCTTTATTAAACCCATTTCAACCCACTACAGACACGATTAAATAAAGCACAAATCATAAACATCACAAGGCCAGACTGTGGGACAGAGATGTTAGACGACGCTGTTTTGGGCTCGCGTCTCAGTTAGGAGTACGGAATAGCCTGCGGGGGAACTATACCGAAGAAATAACATGGAGTCGCCACCCGGTATGAACCGGGAAAATATGATTTAAGGCCACACTCACCCCTCGCAAGGGAAGACCTCAAACTGTTGGGTTCGGAATGGTCCCTTACTAATGCCACTTGTAATGATATGATTTGTGCAATAAATTAACCGAATCCACGTAACGTATATGCTCAAAAGTATTATATTCCTAAGTTCACATGCATAGAAATAAAACTCATATCTAAACTTACATATAACCTATATCTAAGTTTACATGCTTAGAAAGTAAGTCATTATAACGGCAACCATTCAATTTCATAAGCACATTATATTCATGGATACAGAAACGCAAGTAGATAACAATTACACAAGCATGCATAAAAGTAAACTGGAATAACGGTAAACATACAATTTCATAAACACATTATATTCATGGATATGGAAACACAAGTAAATAACAATTACACAAGCGTGATAGAAGTAAAACGGAATAACGGCAAACACATAATTTCATAAACATATTGTACTTAACCATACAGAAACACTAGTAAATAATAATTACTCAAGCATGCATGAAAGTAAAACGGAATAATGGAAAATATATAATTTCATAAACATATTGTACTTACACATACGGAGACACAAGTAAACGATAATTACTCAAGCATGCATAATGAAGAGAAGCAATTAGATGCAAAATACAAAGATATAATTCAAGAGGCAATTATACATTGAAATAAACGTGCAATGATGCGATACAGAAATGCAAATAACAGAATAATAAATGGCACGACGAAGTTGTTGGACAATTATGACCCATAGCGTCACTATTTGAACAGATCATGGTGTTGTTGTACAAATTAACTATGTGACAAATGAGATTACGCTCTTATCGTTTGTGATTAGATCACCAAGATATATAAATGATAGGAGGTCCTTATAATTTGTTCATTGATTGAGAATGATATGAGACAGTATCAATCCACGAAGGATAAATCATTAAATATCCCTAGTCAGAGTATTGTCGAGATTGGACATCGATAAATACGTAAAAGACTAGTATTACACGTGTGCGTGTTATGAGGGCATAACGACATAGTTCTCATATATTTGGGTATAGGATACTCATGCAAGTGTAATAGGAGGTTGTGTTTCACCGATGGTACGGGAAACAGCTTCGCTCTGGATAGACCCCCTCAGAATTCCATTGGTAGTATGACTATGTGTCTATGGAAGTCCGAAATCAGGGTAGGTGTATTTGGTCTTAACCTGAGACTTGCACCGCTAATACTTGGGACAATCAATATACTTTGGTTGAGGTCGTCCAAGGCTTTAACTGGTTTCTGTGTACGCCTCCTCTGGGTATATCGAGAATCGTAGTGTGTTGGGTGTGATGTCAAGACGGAAGTATCACTCCAGTCATAGTGGAGATGATGATTGCGCAGGGATACAGAACTGGTTCTCTATAAAGGTTGCAACCGTCGGGATAATATGACTTGGTCATGATTATCCGATAATAAAGAGACTAGTTGCTTGTCATCCGATATATGCTTCGTACGGGGACAGACACTGTACCAGCCCCAGGCCTCGCATGTGATCATCCGATACTAGATCAAAATACGCAATCCTACATATACTATACAGATCATTTATTCCTGTGAGGATATTTCAGGAGAATTGGGTAGGCATGGCGCTTTACTAAAAGCCAACCTTGTCTTATAAATCGGTAAAACATAGTACTTGGTACGCATGTGTTTGGATAATCCGACGACCGAATTTACTGCCAATATATCCGGGGATCTCATGGGTCACTTCCCGAAGATTCACCGATGACGTATGACTAGCACTTTAATTAATCTGGGATTAATTAGATGAGAGAGAAAATTAATCTGGGATTAATTACAGAGATATTTTATATAGGATAAAATATCATTTAAAGAGAGATAACGATTAATTTGGAATTAATCGGTAAATTAATATATTCGATATATTAAACGAAATTGGATTTCGACGCGGAATTAAAATTAGAATTTAATTTGGGCGAACGAGTTAATTTAGAATTAATTCATTAGCGACGTGAAAAGTAATTATGCTTGGCATGATTATTTAATTAAATTAGATTTAATTACGACGCAACGGAAAATTCGTTAATTTGAATTAGTGAACCCGAGCCCGAGATTATTTGCGAGCGCATTCGTATTTTGAATTCGAGTACGGCACGCAAGTCAAATCAAGCGTCAAATCATTAGTCGCATCAAGCGTCAAATCGCTAGTCACTTCAAGCGTCAAATCACTTGTCACTTTGAGTGATGTGACTTGACAACTTGATTGACTTGATGTGAGTTGATGTTTGAGTGTTTGACACTCAAGTGTGATGGTTGATGTGAGTTTTTGGATTAATTAAAAGCTATTTACCTTTATTTGATTTTGGTGTTTTGACTTTTAATTAAAACAAGTGTATTAGATACACTTTTGGCTACCAACCAACACCATCTCTCTCACTCTCCTCTCTTCTCTCATCTCACGCCCATAGTGGGCAGTTCATGCTTCTGTTTTCTGCCCAGAAAATCGAGAGTAATGGGAAGCATAGTGTGGATTTTTGTGGCAAAAATCAAGAGAGCTAGCACTCCGAGAGGCATGCGAAGGTGATAGGGAAGTCCGCCAATGAGACGGGAATCGTTTCATGCAAGCTTGGAGCTTGGAACTTGGCTCAAAACTGAAAAATGGAGGACAAAATTCTGCTCACTGCCGAGCAGTCCATATGGGTAGAAAATGAGTTTTGTTCATTGCCGCATCGCTCAACCACTCGATGTAATTATTCTGCAACTTCCTCTGTTGGATAATATGACCCATAGCGTCACTATTTGCACAGAACATTGTGTTGTTGTAGCAAATTAACTATGTAACAAGGAAATTGCACTCTCATCATTTCTGATTAGATCACCATAGATATATAAATGAAGAGAGGTCCCTATGATTAGTTCCTGGATTGAGATGATATGAGACAGTATCAGTCCACGAAGGATTAATCATTAAATATCCCTAGCCGTAGTATTATCGAGACGGGACATCGATAATGCGGAATAGGCTAGTATTGCACTTGTGCGCGTTGTGAGGGCACAACGACATAGTTCTCATATATATAAGTGTTGGAGACTTATGCAAGTGCGATAGGAGGTCGTGTTTCACCGATGGTACGGGAAACAGCTTCGCTCTAGATAGACCCCTCGGAATCCCATTGGTATTATGACTATGTGTCTATGGGAGGCCGAAGTCAAGGTAGGTGTGTATAGTCTTAACCTGAGACTTGCATCGCTAATACTTACGATAATTGATAAACTTTGGTTTTGGTGGTTGGGGACCCTGACCAGGTTCTGTGTCTACCACTTCTGGGTTTATCAGAGAGTCGTAGAGTGTTGGGTGTGATGTCGAGACGGAAGTATCACTCCAGTCATAATGGAGATGATGTCACGCAGGATACGGTATTAGTGCTCTTAAGTGATGCGCATCCAATCGTGATATTATGACCAGGTCATGAATATCCGATTATAGAGACTAGCTACCAGACATCCGATATGTGTTTCGGACGGGGCAGACACGTATCCAGCCCCAGCCCTAACACTGTGACTATCCGATACTGGGCGATATGCACAATACGATTGTATACTACGCTTGATATAGATCTAAATATTCTTAAAAGGATATGTCCGGAGAAATTGGGTAGACTTGGTACTTTGCTAGGAGTCGACCTTGTCTCGTAAATCGGTTGTAGAACGTAGTACTGGTACGTACGTGATTCGGATACACCGACGACCGTATTTACTGCCAAATTATCCGGAGATCTCATGGGTCGCTTCCCGATAATCCACCGATGACGCACAACTCGCACTCTGAATAATCTGGGATTATATAGAAGAGAGAGAAAATTAATCTAGGATTAATTACGGAGATATTTTATCTAGGATAAAATATCGTCTAGAGAGAGATAACGATTAATTGGAATTAATCGATGAATTATATATTCGATATATTAAACGAAATTAGATTTTGACGCAGAATTAAAATTAGATTTTAATTCGGGGCGAACGAATTAATTTAGAAATTAATTCGTTAGCGACGTGAATAGTGAATTCGCTAGGCGTAATCATTTAATTACGACGCGACGGAAAAATCGTTAATTTGGAATTAGCGAACCCGAGCCCAAGTGTGATTGCGAGCGCATTCGTATTTCGAATTCGAGTGCGGCGACGCAAGTCACATCAAGCGTCAATTCAATCGTCACATCAAGCGTCAAATCAAAAGTCACTTTGAGTGATTGATTGATTGATTGACTTGATTGATTGATTGAAAGACATGACACTTGACATAAAGTGACATGTGAATAGTGATGTGTGATTGATTTGCATAGTATTTACTTTTTGACTTTTTGAAATTCAAATAAAAGGCAAATACAAGTGAAATTCATTGGAAATTCACTAAAGTGTATAAGATACACTTGAAATGCAAATCAAAAAAAACTTAACACAAACACATCTCTCTCATTTTCTCCTTCACCTCACGCCCAAACCAGAAACTTTTCACTGGTTTTGAAGCCATTGAGGTGAACAATAAGGGAAGCAAGAGTGATTTTCATGGTGATAAATCATGTGCTAGCACACATACAAGTCTTGCGAAGGTGGTAGGGGGTTCACCCATGAGCCGGGATCCGTCGGACGAAGCTTGGAGCTCCATTTTCACAGCTCAAAACCGAAATTTGAAGAGAGTGGACTGCTGGCAGTGGGCGCCTAAGGCAGTGAAGTTTTTGGCTTCGATTCGTCTTCAAATCGACTCAACCGATCGATGTGAGTATTCCGCTACCTCCGTTGATGTGTTCACTCATTATTTCATGCTTAGATTTGATCTTGGGACCTAATAGAAACTCAACAATGGCATCATGAGCTATAGTTGCAAGCATGAAATTTTAGGGATTTAAAATTTGGGTAAATGTGATTTGAGCATGATTTGAATAAATTGTTTGTTTGAGTATGTTTATAACATGTTTAATTTCATTTTGGTTGGACTAATTTGATGAAAAATGATTTGGAATTATTTCCCCCAAATTGATGACCTTGGCCGAAAATGAATAGGATTTTTGGATTCTTGGAATTTTTGTTTTTTGATTCATTTGATGAGTTGGAATCGATTAGGTTGACGTTAATTTGAGTCGAATTGGATTGGATTTCGAATTGGACAAAAACCCCAAAAATCTTAGG
This sequence comes from Zanthoxylum bungeanum, assembly GCA_019454045.1. NCBI lineage: Eukaryota > Viridiplantae > Streptophyta > Magnoliopsida > Sapindales > Rutaceae > Zanthoxylum > Zanthoxylum bungeanum. Next base: position 91,909 of record SKCR01033447.1, on the reverse strand, counting down.
TTGGCCGAATGGTATAATGCCCTAATGTCTTGGTGTTTTTTGATTTTGTGACATTGGATGTGTGTGAAATCATTTAGGATGGTGATTTGATGTCGATTGTAGGTTCGATTGGATCGAAACCGAATCGGACACAAAATCCTCTTTTGGCCGAGACTTAAAAGCATGTAAATGGGTTTGATTTTTCATATTGTGTGTGTTTGACATGTGATAATGAATTTAGCATGATTAATTGGAGTAATATTGTGTTTTAGAAATATTGTTTTAGTCAATTAATCATGTAACGCACTTTAGGTAATTAAATTGCGTAATTGGATTAGTGTAATTTAATTATTTAGGCTTTAAATTGGATTTGGGCTTCTAATGTTGTAATTGGGCCTATTGGGCTTGATTTATCAAGTTTGGTTTAGGCCAAGTGGATTGGATCCAATTGGGCCCAAAACCTTAACCATAAAGCCCAAATACGACTTAATGAACCTTTAAAGTTCAATTGGGCCTAATGGGCCGAGATTGATTTATGGGCTTATGGGGTAAATCCCGGATTGGACTTTGGTTATCGGTTTGACCCGAGTTGACCAAAAGTCCACGCCTTAAGAAATCAATCAAAAGCCCATTGGACTTTAATTGAATTGACGTTGGACGTTAATCGGTTTGAGACGCGTTATGATTAGATTCGGAATTTAAATCGTAAAAGGTTTATTAAATAAAAGTGTAATATTAATTTGGAATTGAATAGTGAATTAGCATTAAATGCATGTTAAATTAGATTAATGATGTAGTTTAATTTAATTCATGAGTTCGTACTTTAAGTACTTATTCGCAAAAAACGAGTTTGACTCGAACAAAATCAAATCGTTGTTTGAACATTGGATGATCACCTAATTATCAGATTAATTAATTTGATTAGATTTGATTGATAACATGCTTATATGTGTGAATACTTGGTTGTGTTGAATGAATAATGTATATCAGATGGATATTAGATGGGTGGGCAATTTTAGAAATTGTTGTAATAAATTCGATTTATTAAATTGGACCTGCGTGTCCAGCCTTATCACCTTCTTTCTCTTGTATTCTCTTCTCACCTATTCCCCTCTATGTATATGAGGTTTCTTTAGAAGTGTAGTGTAACGGGTAGAAGAAGTAGAAGTAGTACAAGTGCTAGCTTGAGTGAGAAGGGGAGAGATTTGATCTAGGATCAATGTGTTAAGTATCCATCCGCATATCATTATTATTTTATTTCATACTCGCTTTATTATGTGTTTAGAATGCATGCTTAAGGGTGTATGATGATGAGACCTAACAAAGATAATTAAATTGGTAGCCAATTTTCACGCGAAAAAACCCTCGTTTTATTAAGTGATTATCCTTCCATTGAATGATTCTTGTTCAAGATCTGATTGGCATTGGTTTGGGCCAAAGTCAAGACCATTCAATTAGATGTATTTGAATCATGAGAGTTTTGTTCCACATCGGTGTCTAGTCCAAGTCGTGATTTGTTGGCCAAAGTCAAGATCACTTCTTGTCCAAAGACATTGATTACGAAACTTTCCTTGTCAATGGGTCCCGCTTAACTGGAGTCATTAGGTTTGTTGTGCCAAAGCCAAGGCCTAGATGATTCGGAGGATAAGGTTTAGAAAATGTATTAGATACATTGGCATAAGTAATATGTTAGGACTTGGATGTCCACCTAACCGGATCTGGGAATTGGATTGGATCCAATTGATCTGTGAGATCTACCTGGTTAAGTAGCATACAGCTTGTTGGCCAAAGTCAAGGTTGTATGTTATTTGACAGGATCCCAGCCCACTAGGAAACGCGGTTTCCCGAGTACTCCACAGAGGGTTAGAGACTCGACGAAAATAGTGGGAGGCAAGTATTGAATTTGCAACATTCGTTCAATTACTCGCCATACACGCTCAAACAAATATCATTCGTCAATATTTTACGTTGTTTTAAAAAATATATATATAGTTGGACTATATACAAACTCATTCAATATATAGTTGATTTTGTAATTGGATTATAGTAATCAATATAATTGAATTAAAATGATAGTTGATTTTGTAATTGGATTATAGTAATCAATATTAAAATTATAGTTGATTAAATAATTGGATTATTGTAATCATTATAATAAATAGTACCTTATTAAATTGATTAAATAGTTGGACTATTAAAATCAAGAAAGAATTGAAAAGTTGAATATTTAAAATATATAATCCTTGGATTAAAGTTTTAAATAATTTAATTTTCAATTGGGAATTAATAATAGGTTAATTTATTGATAAAATAACTTATTATAACTGAGCCCATAATTAAGCAAATAGTAGAGCATAAGATCTTTGGAAGATTTATGTGATGATGACTTTAGTGCTTAATTAATATACTTATAATAAATCTATCTTTAGATTTAAAAGTATTAAAGTTGCAATTAATAATTCTTGGAGAATTAATTGACTATTTAGTGGAGAAAAGTCAAAGTTTGCAATTGGGCATGTAGCACAAGGTGCACATCGTTTCAATATTCCGAAACCCAAGGCTTGGCCAAAGGTTTGGAAATATTGAAAAGATAATTGACATATCCCAAGTGACTACCATTTGGATATGGAAGACACGAAGGAATAAAGAAAAGGGCGAGGCTCTAACTTTAAAATATTTGTCAAAGTTATGTTCGCTACTAGTATTGAAATTGGATTTTAAATACTTAGTGTAGTACATAAAATATATGTATTGATGTTCGGAATCCGCTTTGAGCTGGATACTGACCTCAAGCCGAGATTTCTCTGCGAATTGGAATGGGACGAAAGTCGCGCTGTTTCGACCGTAGATACCTAAGTTTGGGAACTACCCTTGGGTATGTACTTAAATTAGGAAATGTTATAATGTAACTAGTTTGACTAGAGACATTATCTCTATATCAGTGTTTAATCCGTTGCGGATAAAACCTTATATTCTAGAACACTTAGTGTTTTTATTATATAAAGATGATAATGAGATAAACACATTAGATGTAAATAACATAATTTATATTTTGAATATAATAAAATCTCAAACATATAAAATGACAAATAAATAGCTCAAATTGATTTGATCAATAGAGACTTATTGTGGCATTGTTGTCTGGGACACAATTAAACGAGACTCGTATATCCACATTGAAGAGTGGGTACTAGGATGATTTGACTAATCAAATAAGGTCTGCGAATCTAGTTTATTAGGTTAAATACCTAAAATACTATTTACTTGGTAATAGTAAAAGGGCCACCGATCTGTTAGCCCTATTCATAGTGAAGTTAGTGGGCCCATATCTAGCTAGGCTAGATGTGAACATGAATATTTTGTGACCTTAACGGATGTGGCATCCCGTTATGGTTATGTGTTTCTTTTGAAGAACACAGATCGGAAACTTTTGAAGTTTTCGACACGAAGTATATAAACAGATCGGCTATAGTATTATTCCGCCACGGTTAGACTGTAATGGAAATTACTTAAGCAGTAAGTTTCATACGTACATGAAAGAGTACGGTATTCTTTCATATGAGGACTCCTCCCGAGACACGCAGTTAGACGGTGTGTCTGAACCAAAAACCAAATTTTGTTGGACATGATAAGGTTTGTCACGAGTCGCTCTGAGCTACTATTTCCTTCAATGGGACATGTAAAACAGTGCAAAACTTATTTAGAATAAGGTTCCATATAAATCTGTTTGACAGATATCATATAGGATATGAACAGGAAAGAAACGAGGTTTCTCATTCCTGATAATTTGGGTATGCCAGGCATAACGTTTGGTTTATACCAAACTAAGGACCCAAATTGGATAAGTGCCTATATAGGTTATCCTAAGGGAAACCTTAAGTATAGTACTTATAAATCCCACATGAGAACAATGTAATTGTTGCTCACCATGCGGTTTTCCTGAGAGGAATACCGATATGCAGTGGTCAGTGGGAGGATAGTGATACTCGATGAAAATCGGAGTAACACTGTTCAAGCACGAAGTCCTTAATGGAACACTAATAGTTCATCTATGATGAATCTATACCATTAATCTTCAAATACACAAGAACTTAGTAGATCGGATAGAGTCAGAAAACAACCTAGGGTTATGGGTTTCTGATCTCGCCCCATGAAGATGTCAATCTTATGGAGGTGTACCATCCGACTACGTTTTGAGGAAATGATACGAGGTATCGACTCCCCGTTATGGCAAATGCCATGAATCCGAAATGGATTCCATGTATGACAACTATTTGGGATACTAGTTGTTGTACCACAAGGCATTGTGCCTATGGTACATTAAACGTCTTCAAGGAGACACACATGGATGACAACATACCAACGTACAAAGCTAGGCTTTTGACGGAAAGGTATCGTTATCAACATTGTGTTAATAACGGTTCGACCTTTTACCTGTTGCCATGGTAAATCCATTTTAAAATGCTTGAAAATAACCGTATATTTCATTTATGAAATGTGTCTGTTACAAATCAAAGTCGCTTTCCTGAAAAGGAAACCTTTTGGAGGATGTTTACAACATCCTGGCGATTTTGTATAACCGACAAACAAGGTTTGCAGGTTATTCGATCCATGTTTGGATTGAAACAAGCATAAGATTCTTGGAACTGTCGTTTTTGAAATAATCATAATGGTTTATGATTTTGACTCAAAACGAAATAATTCTTGTGTATATAAGGAGGTTAGTGGGAGAGCGCACTAACAGTGAAATTCCCATAATACAATAGTGAAAGCTTGGCTTTCATAGATATTCTTTCAATAGAAATTCTCCGTAGAATTCTGGGGAGTTACAACCTTTATTCAAGGAATAAAGATCTACTGGGATAGATTTGGAGTTGTTAACACTCTCTGGGAAATTGTACATTTAAAATGTACTTGTATGGTGTCTCATACGCTTCGAGCATATGGAGTCACAATCGGGTCAATCCTAGTGATAGTCACTAAATTGAAATTGAGAACATCTGTTAGTATCTTGGAGAACTAAAGATGTTGTCTTAAACTATGGAGAAGGAGAACTTGAAGTGACTGGGATCACCGCTGCAAGTTTCCAAACTATTAAATACTACGGTACTATAAAGTTTGAATTACGGGACAGTGAGCTGGAAATATTCCAAGCAAGATAACTATTGCCGAATAAACAAGAAATACGGATACGGATTATTGCTGCAGCTGAGGCAGCAAAAGAAACCATTTGGATCGAACATAAATCTAATTAGATTAGATATAGTTCTGTTAGCAGCTGAACTAGGTGTCAGCACAGGCTAAGAAATTAAAGGTCTCATCGACGATCCAGATATATACTTCTATATCATCTGATTCGTTCGGATCATACATCGTGGCGATGTGATGATCGTGTAAATCGCGTCAGACGATAATCAAACAAATCCGCTGACGAAAACTTTTCCTCAGCAATTTGAGCGAACCTTATATTGTTCAAGTGTTGGAACACTTGAGTGACTCGCTACGTGCCAAGTGGGAGATTGTTGGATAATATGACCCATAGCGTCACTATTTGCACAGAACATTGTGTTGTTGTAGCAAATTAACTATGTAACAAGGAAATTGCACTCTCATCATTTGTGATTAGATCACCATAGATATATAAATGAAGAGAGGTCCCTATGATTAGTTCCTGGATTGAGATGATATGAGACAGTATCAGTCCACGAAGGATTAATCATAAATATCCCTAGCCGTAGTATTATCGAGACTGGACATCGATAATGCGGAATAGGCTAGTATTGCACTTGTGCGCGTTGTGAGGGCACAACGGCATAGTTCTCATATATATAAGTGTTGGAGACTTATGCAAGTGCGATAGGAGGTCGTGTTTCACCGATGGTACGGGAAACAGCTTCGCTCTGGATAGACCCCTCGGAATCCCATTGGTATTATGACTATGTGTCTATGGGAGGCCGAAGTCAAGGTAGGTGTGTATAGTCTTAACCTGAGACTTGCATCGCTAATACTTACGATAATCGATAAACTTTGGTTTTGGTGGTTGGGGACCCTGACCAGGTTCTGTGTCTACCACTTCTGGGTTTATCAGAGAGTCGTAGAGTGTTGGGTGTGATGTCGAGACGGAAGTATCACTCCAGTCATAATGGAGATGATGTCACACAGGATACGATATTAGTGCTCTTAAGTGATGCGCATCCAATCGTGATATTATGACCAGGTCATGAATATCCGATTATAGAGACTAGCTACCAGACATCCGATATGTGTTTCGAACGGGGCAGACACTTATCCAGCCCCAGCCCTAACACGTGACTATCCGATACTGGGCCGATATGCACAATACGATTGTATACTACGCTTGATATAGATCTAAATATTCTTAAAAGGATATGTCCGGAGAATTGGGTAGACTTGGTACTTTGCTAGGAGTCGACCTTGTCTCGTAAATCGGTAGAACGTAGTACTTGGTACGTACGTGATTCGGATACACCGACGACCGTATTTACTGCCACATTATCCGGAGATCTCATGGGTCGCTTCCCGATAATCCACCGATGATGCACAACTCGCACTCTTGAATAATCTGGGATTATATAGAAGAGAGAGAAAATTAATCTAGGATTAATTACGGAGATATTTTATCTAGGATAAAATATCGTCTAGAGAGAGATAACGATTAATTTGGAATTAATCGATGAATTAATATATTCGATATATTAAACGAAATTAGATTTTGACGCGGAATTAAAATTAGATTTTAATTCGGGCGAACGAATTAATTTAGAAATTAATTCGTTAGCGACGTGAATAGTGAATTCGCTAGGCGTAATCATTTAATTACGACGCGACGGAAAAATCGTTAATTTGGAATTAGCGAACCCGAGCCCAAGTGTGATTGCGAGCGCATTCGTATTTCGAATTCGAGTGCGGCGACGCAAGTCACATCAAGCGTCAATTCAATCGTCACATCAAGCGTCAAATCAAAAGTCACTTTGAGTGATTGATTGATTGATTGACTTGATTGATTGATTGAAAGACATGACACTTGACATAAAGTGCATGTGAATAGTGATGTGTGATTGATTTGCATAGTATTTACTTTTTGACTTTTTGAAATTCAAATAAAAGGCAAATACAAGTGAAATTCATTGGAAATTCACTAAAGTGTATAAGATACACTTGAAATGCAAATCAAAAAAAACTTAACACAAACACATCTCTCTCATTTCTCTCCTTCACCTCACGCCCAAACCAGAAACTTTTCACTGGTTTTTGAAGCCATTTGGCGTGAACAATAAGGGAAGCAAGAGTGATTTTCATGGTGATAAATCATGTGCTAGCACACATACAAGTCTTGCGAAGGTGGTAGGGAGGTTCACCCATGAGCCGGGATCCGTCGGACGAAGCTTGGAGCTCCATTTTCACAGCTCAAAACCGAAATTTGAAGAGAGTGGACTGCTGCAGTGGGCGCCTAAGGCAGTGAAGTTTTTGGCTTCGATTCGTCTTCAAATCGACTCAACCGATCGATGTGAGTATTCCGCTACCTCCGTTGATGTGTTCACTCATTATTTCATGCTTAGATTTGATCTTGGGACCTAATAGAAACTCAACATCCTCGACTTGTATTCGTACTTAAATCATGCTTGTTTATTAATCTTTGGGACCTTAGTAAACTCCAACAATGGTATCATGAGTAAGGAAAAGCATGAAAAGTTTAGGGCTTAAAATTTGGTAAACTTGATTTTGAGCATGTATAATGAAATTGGATGAATTAGTATGCTTAAATGTGTTTTAATTGATGATTGATTGGATCAATTTGATTAAAAATTGTTTGGAACAAAATTTCCCAAAACATATGGCTTGGCCGAATGTAATGCCCTATTTTATTGTCTTGGAATTTTGATTTTTGATCATTGGATGTGTTGGAAATCATTTGGGTTGATGATTTAATGTCGATTGTAGAATTAATTGGATTGAATTCGAATCGGACATAAAATCCCCAATATTACCGAGACATAAAAGAAGCATGAAATGGGTTTGATTTTAATCAAAATGTGTTGGACATGTGATGATGGAAATGAGCATGATTAATTGTATAAATTGATGTTTTAGAAATGTAAATTTGGGTGATTAATCATGATATACACTTTAGGTTAATTAAATGTAAAATTAGATTTTTTATATTTAATTAATTGGGCCTTAAAATTGGATTTGGGCTTGTTATGTTGTAAATGGGCTTATTGAGCTTTGTTGTACAAAGTTGGGTTTAGGCAAAATTGGTTGGATCCAATTAGGCCCAAAACTGCCTCCATAAAGCCCAAATTCGACTAATGGACCTTTAATAGTTTAATTGGGCCTAATGGGCCTAAATTGATTTCTAGGCTTATGGGGAACTCCTTGATTGGACTTTGGTTATCGGTTTGACCCGAGTTGACCAAAAGTTCACGCCTTGAGAAATTAATTGAAAGCCCATTAGACTTTAATTGAATTGACGTTGGATGTTAACCGGGCTTTGAGACCCGTAACGATTAAATTTGAAATTTAAGTCGTAAAGGTTTGTTGATGAAGTGTAGTATTTAATTTGGAATTAAATAGCGAATTAGTATTAAATACAAATTGAATTGGATTTAATTATGTAGTTTAATTTAATTCGAGAATATGTACTTTGAGTACTTATTCGCAAAATGAGTTTGACTCGAACAAAATCAAATCGTTGTTTGAACATTAGATGGTCATTAATTATCAGATTACTTAATTTGATTAGATTGATTGATAACATGCTTGTGTGAATACATGGTTGCGATGCATGAATAATATATCGGATGGATATTAGAAGGGTGGGGTAATTTTAGAATTGTTGTAATAAATTTGATTTATTAATTAGACCTGCGAGTCCAGCCTTATACCTCCATATTCTTTGTATTCTCTTCTCACCTATTCCTCTCAATGTAAATGAGGTTTCTTTAGAAGTGTAGTGTAACCGGTAGAAGTGATACATGTGTAAGCGGGAGAGAGAAATGAAGAGATTTGATCTAGGATCAAAGTGTAAAATATCCATCCGCATATCATTATTATTTATTCATATACGCTTTATTATGTGTTTAGAATGCATGTTTAAGGGTGTTGATGATGAGACCTTAACAAAGATAATAAATTGGTTGCCAATTTGCACGCGAAAAACCCTCGCAAAATATTAAGCGTCTTTCCTTCCATTGAGTGATTCTTACTCAAGATCCGAGACTGGCATTGGCTTCTTGGCCAAAGTCAAGGCCTTTGTCTGTCGAGGATGTGTTTGAATCATGAGAGCTTTGTTCCATATTGGTGTCTTGTCCAAGTTGTGGTTTGTTGGCCAAAGTCAAGACCACTTCTTATCCATCGACATTAATTACGAAGCTTTCCATGGTTAATGGGTCGCGCTTAACTGGGATCACTAAGTTTATTGTGCCAAAGCCAAGGCTTAGTTGATTCAGACGAAAAAGGTTAGGTAATACATTGGATGTATTGGCATATATAAGATATATATTTCGGACTTGGATGTCCCCCTACCGGATCTAGGAATTGGATTGGATCCAATCGATCTTAGAGATCTACCTAGTTAATTATCATACAATTTGTTGGCCACAGTCAAGATTGTGTGATATTTAATGGGATCCTAGCCCACTAGGAAATATTGTTTCCCGAGTACCCGACAGTCGGGCAAAATTGAGGACAAAATTTTGCTTACTGCCGAGCAGTCCATATGGGCAGAAAATGAGTTTTGCTCGGTACCGCATCGCTCAACCGCTCGATATAGTATTCCGTAACTTCCTCGACTTGTATTCGCACTTAAATCATGCTTGTTTATTGATCCTTGGGTCCTTAGTAAACTCCAACAGAAGTATCGTGGTTAAAGGTAGCCTTTTAGGTTTTTCTTCCTCAAATAGAGAACTTTTAGGCCAACGTAATAAGCCCATGCGCGTTACATTATGATGCATGATTAAGCAAGGAGATGGCATACAGTAAGCAAATAACAGAATAATAAAAGGCGCGGTAAAATATCGGGGCAAAGGTAGCCCTCAGGCTTTTGATCCCTCGAAATGGAGGACCTTTAATCCAACTTGATAAGCCCATGCTCATAACATTACAATGCATAAAAATGAACAAGACAAGGATATGGGACTTCGCATGCCCGATTAAACGTATCTCACATTCAACCAAACATACTTCATCTGGTGCGGTAAAGTACTGTCGTAAAGGTAGTCTTTTAGACTTTTCCTTCTCCCAAATAAAGGACCTTTAGACCAACATACTAAGCCCATGTGCAATATATCATCAACACATAAATAGATAATTGCAGAAAATAAATGGCGGAATATTAAAAGGCACGGTAAAGTACTGTCATAAAGGTAGTCTTTTAGACTTTTCTTCCCTCAAATAGAGGACCTTTAGACCAACATACTAAGCCCATGCGCATCAAATCACAATGCATAAAAATAAACAAGCCAAGGATATGGGACTTAGCATGCCCGATTAAACGTATCTCGCATTCAATCGAACATACTTCGTCTGGCGCGGTAAAGTACTGTCGTAAAGGTAGTCTTTTAGACTTTTCTTCTCTCAAATAGAGGATCTTTAGACCAGCATACTAAGCCCATACGCACTATATCATCATTATAAAAGCAAATAACATACGGAAATTAAATAGCGGTATATAAATTGTGAATAATAAATCCAAGATAAAATAAAGCAAAATATTGTCGTTTACTCAAGTGGTACGTGTAGTTATCTCCCAAGCATAGACCGCACTACCATCCATTCGGATTCGGCTACTGAATTTATGTCTGGGTTTCCATCCTATATACCACAAGAGACGACACATTTTCCCATCCATTCAAAGCCACAACATGCATCCACAAACGACTCTCATATGAAAAAAATAAATAAAATAATTAAAAGATGAATGAAAATAAATACGAAAAGTGCCATCAGGTCTAACCTCTTTTGTCGTCTCTCGAAAGCGCGTTACAAGGCCGTCGGAAGGGTTGTTGCTCCGTTAATTTTCTTATTTACCGCTGTTTTGGACTGTAGTTTTTCTCACTATTTCGGGGTGAATTCTGGACTGATTTGGGCAGTTTGGTCGTGCAGTTTTGGACAATTTTACTGGCTGTTTTGGAAGGGTTTCAGGACAGTTTTAAGGTGTAATTTGGGCAGTTTGTGCGAAGGCAGGCTGGGTTTAGTTTGTTGGAGGGTTCACGACTGATGAAGGGTTATTTGGTTATGTGAGGTAGTTGCGTGGTTGATCTGTGAAGGGCGTATGTGTCTCTCGTGTGCGTGAGCTGTGTGTTTTAGGGTTAATCAGTGCGTGGACGTGAGTGCATGGACGTTGGAAGGGCGCATGGATGAGTTGTGAAGGGTTGTTGCTTGGCGTGAGGTTTATTCCATGTCGTGAAATGTTATTTTCTTTGATTGTTCATGCGTGGCCTGTGAGTTTTCTGAGATGTGTGAGTCAGTGCTACGAAGGTGGAAGAGAGAGCCGAGAGTGGATGCTAGGGTTTTTGTTTGTTTGGCCGAGTTAGGGGAGTTTTGTTATTGCCGAGGGAGAGAGATGAAGGTCTGCGTGAGGAGAAGGCCTCTAGGGTTTTTTTTCTTTTGCCGAGTTAGGGGTATGGAGAGGGCTCATTTATTGTGTGAATAAGGGCAGTGAGTGAGGGTGCTGAGTGTCGTGTGTTTGTGAGCTTAGGAGGTGAGGTGGGGCTGTGAAGTTGAGTGTGTGCTGTGTGGCTTTTTGAGAGGTTGAGTGAAATGAGGAGCAGACGCAAGGTGGAATTAGGGTTTTTTTTTTTTCTGTTTGTGTTTTTTTTTTTTGCTGCCGTGAGTCTGAGCCATGGTTTTGTGGCTTTTGTGTTATTTTTATAGTGGTCTTTAGGGTTTTCTTTGTGGATGGTTTTTATGTTTGGAAATAAATCAATTAAAATAGGATGTGTTTAATTTGATTATTTTAGGCAAGAATATTTATATTTTGGTGCGGAATTTCTTTAAATTAGGTGATTGATTTATTTAATTTAATTAGATTTTAATTTAATTTAATTTTTTTAATTTAATTTAATTTAAATTAATTTGTTTTAATTTAATTTAATTTAATTTGTGACATGTATTTTAAATATTTTAATTATTTTTAATTGGGCTTGGGTGAGATGGGCTTGGTGTGTGTCTTAGTGATGTGGGCTACATGTGTGTTTTAAAATGAAAGTCCAACAATCAAAAACTGAAGCATAAAAAAACGAATAAAATCTAACAAATTACCGATTTCTGACTTTTCCCTTCCGACGTCCGTTTCCCGCGACTTCCGCGACTTAAAAGGCAGTGCCTCTAAATGAGACTCATCATAGTGACTTATGTGCAAAAATACAGTGCCTACACCTAGGACAACCTACAAATCTGGCACTTATCCGATTTGGGTTCTGGTTTGGTACCATCCAAACATTTTACATGCCTAGCATCACCAAATCTTCAGGAATGAGAACCCGATTCTTTCCTGTTCATATTTAAATGAAGTCTGTCTAACAGATTTTCATGGAACCTTATTCAAAATAAGTATTGCAGTGTTTAAAGTGTATCCTCATAAGGAAATTGGTAGCTCAAAGTGACTCATCATTAACCTTACCATGTTTAAAAAATTTCGGTTTCTCTGTTCGAACACACCGTTAAATTGAGGTATCCAGGAGGAGTCCACTGTGAAAGAATACCATACTCTTTCAAGTAATCTTGAAACTCATATGTTTAAGGATTTTACAATATGGTCCGACTGTAATGTTTTTAATACTTTTACCGGTCTGTTTTCTTACTTCGTGTCGAAACTCTTTGAATTACTCAAAAGTTTCTGACTTGTGTTTCATAAGATCACATAACCGTAACGCGATTCCACATTCGTAAAGGTTACGGAGTATTCATATCCACCTCTAGCCTAGCTAGACATGGGCCCACTTACGTCACTATGAATGAGGGCTAACAGATCTGTGGCACTTGCACTTTTACCAAGTAAAAGGTGTTTTAGGCATTTTGCCTAAAAAACTAGATTCGTACACATCATTTGAATTAGAGTCAAATTCGTCGTAGTATCCACTCTTCGAAAGTGTGGATATACGAGTCTTGTTTATACGTCCCAGACAACAATGCCACTTTTAAGTCTCAACAGATTTATTTAGTTTGAGCTTTTGTTTGTCATATTATATGTTTGAGATTCATTCATATTCTAAATATAAATGCTGTTATTCACATCTAATGTGCTTATCTCAATATCATCTTTATAAATAAAACACTTAGTGTTCTAGAATATAAAGGTATTCCCGCAACGGGTTAAACTAGATACAGATATAATGTTCCTAGTCAAACTAGATAAATTATAACAGTCTCCTAATTTAAATACATGCCCAAATGGTAGTTTCAAAACTTAGGTTTCTACGGCCAAAACAACGACTCATGTCATGTTTCCGACTCGCAGGTCGATCTCATATGAAGCTAGTCTCCTACTAATCAGCAGATTCCGCACATCAGTATATATGTTTATGTACCACATCCAGTATCAAAAAAATCCAACTTTAAAACTAGTAGTGGACATGTTTATAACAAACATATATGAAGCCGAAGCCTTGCCCCGTCTTCACTTCCTTCGTGTCTGCCTTGTCCATACGACATTCACGCTTCCAGTGACCTCATTTGCCAAAGCTTTGTCAGACTTTTTGGGATATGTCATTTGTCTTCCCAGAAGACTGATTATTTTGCTTTTTCCCCTTTTTTCACATCCCTAGAAGCCTTCGGCCAAGCCTTGACCTTTTGGGATGTAGAAGTAAGATGCGTCCTGCGCTTCTTGCCTTTTGTAAGCTTTGGCTGTGTCTCCTTGAGCATAGCCATTAACTCTCCAAGAGTTTTCTTTTGCAATTAGTACTTCTAAGATCTAAGATTAGATCTGTGAAGATCCTTTAATTTCAACATCATGGTATAAGGATATAATCCTTGGTTCTGACGAAGAAATTAAGGATTCATTACGGCAAGCATAACAGATTGAGCACTAAAGTTATCATCACGATGAGTCTTCCGAAGCTCATCCTCTACTATTTGCTGAACTCCGGGCTTAGGCTCGAGTGGTCGCTCTATCAAATAGATTAACTTCTCAACTCCCAGGACTATCCTGATATTCATTTCCCAATATGAAAATTAAAGCCGTAAAAGACATTTTCACCTAAGATTATGTCATTTGAAGCTAATCTTTCCAGTTATAATGATTGCTATAGTCCAACTATCCAATCAACGATTTCGAGTACAATCAAATGTAATGATTACTATAGTCTAACTATATAACCAACTATAAATGATCGGTTAAATTTAAATGTATTGATTACTATAATCAAATTATATAACCAACTATAAATGAAGTAGTTTGAATACAGTCCAACTGTTCAATTAAAACAACAATTGAATATTAGTCCAACTAATATATTTATAAATAATTAATGACGAAAAATGAAATGAGTGCTTATTGGCAAGTATTTAAAGGAAATTGCAAATTTAATAATTACCTCCCACTATTTTTCAACGAGCCTCTAACCCTCTATGGAGTGCTCGGGAAATCTAGTTCCTAGTAGGTTAGGATCCCGTTAAATAACACACAACCTTGACTTTGGCCAACAAGTTGTACGAAACTTAACTAGGTAGATCTCTAAGATCAATTGAATCATATCCAATTCCTAGATCCAGTAAGTGGACCCCTAAGTCCGAAATGTTAGGGATATGCCCTATATCCAACTTATGGATGGGTTATATGTACATGTATTTGTAATATTTTCATTAATTAATAAAATAGAAATCTTTATTATACGTGTCTTACATAACTTATATGCATCATAAACACTGTAATAAAGCCCTTGGAGTAATAAGACAATGGCTTCCACACCTTATGAGAATCATTACTATTAAATGTTCATAGTCATAGTTTTGTGAATAATCTGGGCGTTCACAAAGCGGAGAGACTAGCATGATGATATGATCTGCCATTAAGTGGGGTAGCCGATCTCATAGGCTATTAGCGGAGATCCGTCCGCTTGGTGTATCACATTGATGCATGAGTTGCTTGTGTCCATCGAACTGACCGCCGAAAGTTTTCATATGGAATGTTTATCCCATGTGTCTATGAGAACTTTCATGTATCGATTATATGGCTAGTCCTTAAACTTGAGGTCTTTACAATTATATGTGTAGATCAAATAACTTTGACATTCTCCTTCCTCGGTTCAAAAGATCCGGTCATAAGGGTATGATTGGGTCATTTGTTGAAACACATGAAGTTTGTAAAGATACAACAGAGAATCGCCACTCTCTCAGATAATATTTTCTTATAAGAGTAGTATTCCAGTTCACGGGTTGATATGTGTGATCAGTGCTTGAGGTATTTGCCTAGGCTAGCACCAAGGGAAAAATACCCGTGCACTCGAGGCGTAGTCTTGCCGTTGAGTTTTGGCTTTGGTGTGTGCATCTTTGGAGGCCACACACTTGGGTATCTCTTTGAAACGTGGAAGAGCTTGCTGAGTTCGAGAAAAGGTTGTAGATTGGAGGGAGGATTGGAGGAGTCTTCGGTTCAAGTAAGTCTTTTTCTTTCTTTATTTTAATAAGAGTTCTTATGATAGTTAACATGTTTAGGTTTATTTTCTTTGCATGTTTTAAGAGTTTTATGCTTAGAATATTTAGTAACATGCCTAAGCTTGTAGAATAATCAAAACAAATGGGTCTTGGGCAAAGGGAAAGCGGCATAATAATTTTAATTTTCCGCTGCACACTCGCGGCCGCTTTCCAACAGTGGTATCAGGGCGCTGTTTTTATTTTGATTCGTTTTCTCTCATTTGAACTCGAAATTGAGTGTGTAAAAGCTCATTGGAAAGCTAATACCCTGTATTTAATTTTAGGCACAAGTTTTACATGATTTGGTTAATATTTGAATTGTGAAATTGCATTTAAAGTTCATGCGTCTGCATATAAAAATGTGAATATTAATTTGAATAAAATAAAATGCAATATCATAATTAAATATTAATCAAAGTTATTTAATGCCTAAAATAATTCCAACATATTAAAACTCATATGCTTGATGATTTTATGTATGAATAGAATTGGCAAGATTATTTTAAGGTGCAAACATCTAGAGACTTTATAAGAAATAGAGAGTGTATTGCTTATCCTTTAGCTAAGTAATTATTCTGTGATGAACTTAGAGATTTATTACCTTTAAGGCTAATAAATATAAATCAATGTTTATAATAAAATACATTATAAAAGATACAAGTGGGTTGGGACCAAGGGGTTAATAAAACTTTCCAAACTAAAGTTAATTTAACCAAAGGTATTACTAGAGTTAGATAATGATTTGGTGTCTTCCTTAACTCACTACCTTTTTATAGTCAAAAGGAAAAGCTGTGAAGATATCTAGATAATCATTTACTGAAAGCTTACCTTAAAGCATATTTAAAGTGTTGGACTAATTTGGAGGATCTATTATTTATTCTTGTCACTAAGGCAATAAGAGCCTAAGAGGTAATGGTATTTAAGAGAGTTCGCTCCACCCTCCCTCTGGGGAATTTTCAATGGAGGAATCCATTTGACAGTTATTCCCTTAGACTTGCTAAAATCCTCAATAATAATTTAACTCTAAAATTTGCCTCCCATTGTAAAGTATAGACACAAATGGCTTAAACCATATTGGCAGGACTAGGCTTTACCAGACTGACCAATACCAATTTGTCCCTAAATCGTACTATTGATAATGGTTTGAATTTTCTTAGTCATAAGACGCAGCAACCCTTAGGTGTGGTCTTATAACTTAGTGGCAAAGATTGGGTGTCCACAAGGACTAGCATAAGCTATGCCATGTTTGATTGCCCAACCCAATGATCAAGGAATTGTGATTTATATCATAAATTGGTTGGGAACCTACCTAATTATTGTATTTTATAACGACCGAGTTATGAAATGATGATAATGGGATCCTTGCCCACAAGAAATCCATCATATTTGGGTTGATATGATTTGCTTAAAATTTTAAAATAATTGAGTGAGAGCAACTTCATAATATTAAAAACCAATGTTATTATGAAATATTAATGAAAACATATTCCTAATTTTAACATTTTCTCTTAATATGTGGGTTAAAATAATCACAAACATTCAAATGGCAAACAGAGTATCACTTCGTTCCATCCTTGATGAGCATAAGCTCAATGGGGACAACTACAATGACTGGTTTAGAAACCTTAAAATTATCTTACGACAAAAACAGATTTTCTATGTTCTTCAAAGACCATTTCCCCCTGAACCCGCAGAAGATGCTTACCAAGATACATTTGATGCTTGGAAGAAACACGTCGATGATGATGAGCAAGCAGTTTGCATAATGCTTGGCTCTATGTCGGATGAACTTCAGAAATCTCACGAAGATATTGATGCTCAAACCATCATCTTTCACTTGAAGGAGTTGTATGCAACTTCCGTTCATACCGTGAGATTCCAAGTGTCATGTGCCTTATTCCAAATAATGTATAAGAAAGGATCGGTTAGTAGACATGTGCTTAAGATGATTGGCCACATTGAAAAATTGGCCAACCTCGGGTTCATCATGGATCATGAGATAGGTCACGATCTAATTCTTCAGTCCTTACCAAAATAATTCTCTAACTTTATTATGCAGTTTATCTGTGTGATAAAGAAGCTACTTTAGCAGAATTACACAATCTGATAAAGCAAGCAGAGAAGGACTTGGAATCAGAGCTTAAAACGTCCGTTATGCTTACGGGTACGGACCTGAAGCCATGAGGCCCAAAGAAAAATAAGGCCAAGGCCAAGGCTCTAGATCACCTAAAGCCCAATGGTAAGGTGGAGAAGAAAAAAGGAAAGAGGAAATGTTTCTTTTGTGGAAAGAAGAGTCATTGGAAGAAAGACTATAGATCCTTGAAAGCCAAGGAAGCTAGGGAAGCCCAAGAGGCCAAGAAGCCCAATGATTCAGGTATGTTGTATATGATTGAACTATATTCTCAAAACTCTGAACCGACATTGGTTGTAGGACTCACTTGTGTAACAATGTGCGGGGCCTGAGAAACAGTAGGAGACTCCGTCATGGGTAGGTTGACTTACGCATGGGTAATGGAGCAAAACTGGCTGCATTGTGCGTGGGGACTTATTCATTAGTTTTGCCAAATGGTTTAGTTTTAGACTTAGAAGATTGTGTTTATGTACCTTCTCTAGTAAAGAACATTATTTCAATTTCTTATTTATGTAATAAAGGCTTTTCATGCCTAATAAGTTGTAATGAATGTTCTATTTATTTCAATGAAATAAAATATGGAGATGGTATTTTGAATAATGGTACCTATGTCTTACAAACTAACAAAGAATGTTCAACATCTAATATATACAACGTTAACTCGAATAATCTCAATGAATCACTTCTATGGCACAGTCGCTTAGGTCATATCAATGAAACAAGATTAACTAAGCTACATAAGGATGGGTATTTCAAACCCTTCAAATATAAACCTTATGGAACTTGTGAGTCTTGTTTACTTGGTAAAATGACCAAATTACCCTTCAAAGGTAAAGGACAGCGTGCAACAGAGACATTAGATCTCATACACTCTGTTGTATGCGGACCAATATCAGTCACCGCTATGTTGGACAATTATGACCCATAGCGTCACTATTTGTACAGATCATTGTGTTGTTGTACAAATTAACTATGTGACAAAGGAGATTGCACTCTTATCATTTGTGATTAGATCACCAAAATATATATAAATGATGAGAGGTTCTTATGATTTGTTCCTTGATTGAGAATGATATGAGACAGTATCAATCAACGAAGGATAAATCATTAAATATCCCTAGTCAGAGTATTATCGAGATTGGACATTGATAAATACGTAAAAGACTAGTATCGCACTTGTGCGCGTTGTAAGGGCACAACGACATAGTTCTCATATTTTTAAGTATTGGATACTTATGCAAGTGCGGTAGGAGGTTGTGTTTCACCGACGGTACGGGAAACAGCTTCGCTCTGGATAGACCCCCTCGGAATCCCATTGGTAGTTTGACTATGTGTCTATGGGAGTCCGACATCAGGGTAGGTGTATTTGGTCTTAACCTGAGACTTGCACCGCTAATGCTTACGACAATCAATGTACTTTGGCTGAGGTCGTCTAGGGCTTTAACCGGTTCTGTGTATGCCGATACTAGGTATATTGAGAATCCTAGAGTATTGGGTGTGATGTCAAGACGGAAGTATCACTCCAGTCTTAGTGGAGATGATGTCACGTAGGATACGGTATTAGTACTATTAAGTGCTGCGCGGCCATCAGGATATTATGACTAGGTCATGTATATCCGATTATAGAGACTAGTTACCAGACATCCGACAAGTGCTTCGTACGGGGCAGACACAACTCCAGCCCCAGGCCTAGCACGTGACAGTCCGATACTGGATCGAAATATGCAATACTACGGTATACTACGCTTGATATAGATCATATATTCCTGTAAGGATATTTCCGGAGAATTGGGTAGGCATGGCGCTTTGCTAGAAGCCAACCTTGTCTTGTGAATCGGTAAAACGTAGTACTTGGTACGTACGTGTTCGGATAGTCCGACGACCCGATTTACTGCCAACATATCCGGGGATCTCTTGGGTCGCGTCCCAATGATACACCGATGAAGTATGACTCGCACTTTAATTAATCTGGGATTAATTTGATGAGAGAGAAAATTAATCTAGGATTAATATCGGAGATATTTTATCTAGGATAAAATATCAATAAAAGAGAGATAACGATTAATTTAGAATTAATCGGTAAATTAATATATTTGATATATTAAATGAAATTAGATTTCGACGCGGAATTAAAATTGGATTTTAATTCGGGCGAACGAATTAATTTAGAATTAATTCGTTAGCGATGTGAATAGTGAATTCACTAGGCGTAATCATTTAATTACGACGCAACGGATAAATCGTTAATTTGGAATTAACGAACCCGAGCCCGAGTGTGATTGCGAGCGCATTCGTATTTCAAATTCGAGTGAGGCACGCAAGTCACATCAAGCGTCAAATCATTCGTCACATCAAGCGTCAAATCAAACGTCACTTTGAGTGATGTGACATTTGAGTGATTGAATGATTGAAAGACAACATGTCACTTTAATAAATTGAATGAATAGTTGATGTGTGTTGTTGGAATAATGTTAGTTGGTGGAGGCATTTACCATTTGATTATTTAATGATTTATTTGGTAAATGTTTAAATATTTTTATGGTAATATATATAAAGCCATTTTAGAAATGGTTTGACCAACTAATACACACTTTTTCCTCTCCATCTCTCTCTCTCATTCTCACGCCCATGGCAGTGAACTGCCATGGGTTGGCCGAATTTTGCAAGGAAAATTCATGGGTTTTGTGGCAAAATCCAAGCGAGCTAGCACTCCCGAGAGACATACGAAGGTGTTAGGGACACTTACCTTTGAGCTGGGAATCGTTCGACGAAGATTCGAAGATCAAAATGACGAAGAAAAACTGAAACTGTGAGCAGTGGACTGCTGCACTTGGGCGCACTTTGAGGATCCAAAATTGTTTTTGTTCGTCTTCAATCATCTCAACCGATCAATGTGAGTATTCCGCAACTCCTTTGATATGTATTTCACACTTTATCATGCTTGTTTGATGATCTTGGGACCTAGATTAACACCAACAATGGCATCAAGAGCTATAGGTTCAAGCATGAAAATGTAGGGCTTAAAATTTGGGTAAATTTGTTTTGAGCATGATTTGAATGAATTGATTGTTTGAGTATGCTTATAACATGTTTAATTACATATTAGTTGGACCAATTTGTTGAAAATTGATTTGGAATAATTTTCCCCATATTTTATGTGTTGGCCGAATGGTATATGCATTTTTGGAATCTTGGATTTTTGGTTTTTGGACATTGGATGTGTATAAAATCATTTAGGATATTGTTAATTTAAGATTGAATTGGATTGAATTTTAAATTGGACAAAATCCCTAAAATACCTCCCTTGGCTGAATGCATTAAGCCTTTAAAGTCTTGGTATTTTTTGATTTTTATTCATTGGATGAATTAGAATCGATTAGGATGTTGATTTAATGTCGATTGTGGGTTTGATTGGATTGAAACCAAATCGGACATAAAATCCCTCCTTTGGCCGGGAGCTTTGAGCATGTATATGGGTTTGATTTTTTCAAAACATATTGGACATGTGATGATGATGTTAAGTAAGATTAATTGGACTAATTAAGTGTTTTAGAAATATTGATTTAGGTGATTAATCATGTAATGCACTTTAGGTAATTAAATTGCGGAATCGGATTTATGTAATTTAATTATTTGGGCCTTAAATTCGATTTGGGCTTCTAATATTGTAATTGGACTTATTGGGCTTGATTTTTTCAAGTTGGGTTTAGGCCAAATGGATTGGATCCAATTGGGCCCAAAACCACTTCCGTTAAGCCCAATTGCGACTTAATGAACCTTTAAAGTTTGATTGGGCCTAATGGTCCAAGATTGATTTATGGGCTTATGGGGTAAATCCCGGATTGGATTTTGGTTATTCGGATTGACTCGAGTTGACCAAAAGTCCACGCCTTAAGAAATCAATTAAAAGCCCATTAGACTCCTCTTTCTCTAGTTCTTCATCCGAAAAGACTAATGTTTCTAAGAATATTGTGAACTCCGAAGAATTCATAATTGAAGATTTTGATAAAGCAATTGACTGCTGGAAATTACCAAAGATTTCTAAAGATATGATTTACAAAACCAAAAAGCTTGATTTTCTAAAACAGATTATGTTATAAAGACTGAAGAACGTGATATTACTCTTACAAAACCTTTTGAAACAATTAAATTATTTTCAGAAAATGCTTTAAAGTATTTAAGAGATAAGAAATTTAATTATGTGCATATTGGTTTGATCCAAGTCGGAATAAAGCCCCTTACTAAAGAAGGCCTAGATACTTCTATCTTAGCAGTTTTAAGAGATGACATATTCATCTCTTTTGATGATTCTTTACTCAGTAGTATTGAATCAAGTCTCTGTAAAGGTCCTATTTCTTTCGACTGTTACCCAAACATTACAGTCTCCTTGAAAGACAAAAATATTCTCAAAAGCATGATTCTTCAAATCGAAACCCACAATTACCATATGATTGAAGGATCAATTCATGTTGCCTTGATCTACAAAATCTCTTATAAAGCTATGCATTCTGTGTTTAATACGCAACATAAACTCCAGTCGAAAAAGGACGAAACTCTTCTCTTACAGACTGATCTATCCAAATCAAATACTGTTATTCCTAGACCTATCCAATGGAAAGATATTAATCTTCCTGAGGAATGGATTCTGGAAGGAGTCACTGAACCAGTAATTTCAAAACAACTTGAGCCTAATACAGAGTTGCAAAATGTGACTCAGTATTCTGATGGAAAAGTCAGATTATCTTTCAAAAGAAGTACTTCATCTAGGTTCGGTGATAGAGAATTTGTTTATAGTATTCCCTCTTTAGAAAGAAAATTCTCTAAAGTCTCATCCGTCATAAATCTGCCATACAAAGATCAACCTAGATTCTCCACTTCAGATATCCCCAGTTCTTCCATTCGTTCTGTTGACTATACTACTAGTATCCCACACCCGATTTATACTAGTAGTCAACATGAACAAAGCAAAGAGGAGAAGGACCATTCTCCCCCAACATCTCCAACATTTTCTGCTATTACAGAAAATGTCATAAATGTCCTACAAAAAGATTTCGAATTGGATAAAGCCTCTTTGCACCAAGATTTTTATTCCAATTTAAACAAAGAAAAAAGACTTTGGTTTTTTAAACACTTTTTAGACCAAAGAAAACAAATTCAAAAAATTTACTATGAGTTTATAAACTTGCATAAAGCCCACATCAAATTTTTTGATTGGTTTGAAATGTATACGTCCGAGAACAACATACATACTTACATACATACTTACTTACTTCCTGTTTTACGTTTTCACAAATATCTATAGACTTTCTTTATTATTTAGTTCAACCAGAATTCGTCACAAGTAATCATCGCATAGATTACTTACCTGGCTTGACGGACACCCAAAATCCCAGTCTGATCTGTCAAAACAATAACAAATTATGGTCAGAACCTCCATTTACGGAACTCTCAACTTATCTATACTAAACTTCCAGACTTTCCCGGAAAACACTAATCCCCTCCGATTCTACCATATAGACTTCATTACTCTATTATGCCCTAATACACTATTCTAAACTAACTAGATGGCTCAGATTCTCATTTTACCCATTTACGATAAATCTTACAGAAAAAGTTTCCATAAACGCTACGGAAGGGTCTCGAACCCTCCGAACTAATCCAAAATTACCTAATTACCCTTACAATATCATATTTACATCTTAACCATGGTTACGGTCATCTACACTCAATCGCGTGAGAAACTCCGTTTTACAGGAAACTCGCTAATTCTACCGGATTGATCAAATATAATTTGTTTCTCCTCTGATTCTACCACATTCATCGTTTTAACATATAATATCACATCAAATTCGTTCCATAACAATTCGCTATACTACGGAACTACTAGAAGCATCCGAATATAAATTGATACATTTTAAAATAACAAAATTTGAACGGAGAGTCGTACCAAAATTCTGAGGCAATATTCAGACTCCCAAGGGCCATACGAACGAGCTAGTGTCATCGAAATTCCGATCGGAGCTACTGTTCATGTCGGGTTACTGTTCATAAGCGACTCTCTTCCTTATTTTTTGTTCAACCGGCCGTTGTTCGGTGAAACCGACTCCGCATACTCGTAGTAATCTTCGAGGGCTTCGATTTGGAGGGTGGATCGGGCCGTGAAACGAACCGACGAGCCGGGATCGTGAGACCCATTCACGCTCCCTTCATCTCCGCTTTCTCGTCGTTCTCGATGGCTCTTGAGACGGCGCCAGCCACCGGCATGTGCCCTGTGCCCTGACACACCGGGCACCGCACCAGTGGTCTACCGGTGTGATACCGATCAGAAGCTACCGGCACGACACTTCTCTATTTCTCTCTCCCCTGCGGTTTCCTTCTATATTTTTGCGTTTTCTTTTTTTTTTCCCTCATTCCTCTCTTTTATTTTTTGTATTTGGCTCATAATAATAATAATAATAATAATAATAATAATAATAATACAAATATCTTGATCCGAAAATTACTAAAATGCCCTCACTTATAAGGGTATTTTCAGAAATCATCAATTTTGAAGCTCTTCTGGCGGGATTTTTGAAAACAGTTCAACTCAAAAGTTGTTCATCACGGAAAAATAAGTCTGATGGTTTAAGAACCAACTCGATCGGAGTTCGTTCGCTAATTTCGTGACCAAAACTGTAAACTTTACGCGTATATTAAATATCGCGTAACTGATCCTTGAGACGACTCATCTTCTGATGTGACAACTCTTCACTTTATATTATTCCAACCCATATGACATCGGTTGAACTCTTATTCTTCATTATCATCATGCTCCGAGACTATGACGTCAGTCCGGAAATCTTCTAGAACAGCCCCGAAAATCTGAGATATACATCACCTCTCCTTATAAAAACTTCAACCTCGAAATTTCTCTGTCCCTATAATTGCTTATCCGAAACTGGTCGAATATGCGGAAACTATCTCTCTCTAGAATCTACTGATATAAATTCTCTATCATGACCATGAACTAATCCACTATCTATAAACTAGAATCCTTAACAGCTCATCTACGGCTTTAGTTTAACTATACTGGTCTGTTTCTCATCTCTGATTATACTGATCTCGTTCTTATCTCTAGCTGTACTATTCTGGTCCTTATCTCGAGTCCTCTAGCCTCACAAGGGCTCTATACTGATACTATCTAACTTGTACGAATTCTCTGATCTAAAAGGGCCGCAAAAGTACTAACTTAAACTAATC
The DNA here is from genome assembly GCA_019454045.1 of Zanthoxylum bungeanum. Lineage (NCBI taxonomy): Eukaryota > Viridiplantae > Streptophyta > Magnoliopsida > Sapindales > Rutaceae > Zanthoxylum > Zanthoxylum bungeanum. The sequence continues at coordinate 66,909 of SKCR01033447.1, read as the reverse complement.
TCCTCCCATACGGAGATAGCTAAACCATGTACATAATTCGAGTCACCCATGAACTCTAATTCAAGAAAGCAAAGCATTGAATAATAAAATCAAATCATGTCAAACAATCATAGAAGATACATACAAAGACCTACGTGGTCTTTATCAAACTGAAGACAATCTCCGACAGCTGGATCCCCACAATTACAGTCACTGACTTCTAGACTATCCTACTGACTCTGACTCTTAAGCCATGCTCTGATACCAACTTTGTATCATCCCGCCTAGGCCAGGATTGTTAGTGTTCCTAGAACAATTAGGATCTAATAAGCATGCATAATAATAGATTTGATCATTATAAGGTGCGGAATATACTTACAATTAGTTTTAGAGCTTTTAAAAATTTTGAGATCCAAGATCTCCAAGATCCAATCTTTACGATGAATTCAAGCTTTAGGATGATTCCAAGCTTTTGAGTAGTTTCCCTATCACCTTTGTTCACTTCCAAAGTGCTAGCTTTTGTTGATTTGAAAATCAAATCAAAGAGAGGAGGAGGAGAAGAATTCAACCAACCTAGCTCCTATAGGGTTTTTTGTTTTTTGTTTGTTTCTTGTGTTACCAATGTTGAAATGCCTTTTTGTTATTTACCAAAAGGTGAAACCATTTCACCTTTTACCCAAAACAAGGTAGAGATTGGTAAATGGTTTTTCATTAAGGCAAAACAAGGTGGTTGTGTGGTGGGAACACCTACCACACTTTTGGCTCCAAATATTTGAATCCGAAATTCAAATATCTCTACAGGCATTTGCCGCGGCTCGGTTTCGTTTAATCCGATTAAACGATCCTTCGTCGCTAAATAATTAAATCTAATTTAATTAAATAACGATGCCTCGCAAATATATTACGAACGTCGTTCACGAACTAATTCTAAATTAATTCGTTCGTTCGCATTAAAGTCCGACTTTAATCTCGTAATGAAATCCAATCCATTTTAATATATCCGATATATTAATTTTGGCCCATTTGAATAAATTAAATAGAAAAATCAAATTTAATTATTAAATTTATTTTACCGATTAATTCCAAATTAATCACGTTCTTTCGCCACTGAACACTTTTAATCCCAGATTAAATAAAGCCCATATTAATCCCAGATTAATTTTCTCTCTCTTAATTAATTCCAGATTAATTCTAATTTAAGTCAACTGTCATCGGTGAATCCTTGGAAGCGACCCAAGAGATCTCTGGATATGTTGGCAGTAAATCCGGTTATCGGACTATCCGATAAAGCGAGTACCTCGTACAACGTGCTTACCGATTTACAAGACATGGTTGGCTTCTAGCAAAGCACCGTGCCTACCCAATTCTCCAGAAATATTCTTACTGGAATATATAATCTATGTCAGACGTAGAATACCTAGTATCTCGTATTTCGATCCAGTATCAGATGTCACGTGCTAGGCCTGGCTGTGGAATAGTGTGCCCCGTACGAAGCACATATCGGATATCAAACAACTAGTCTCTTTGAATCGGATAATCATGACCTTGTCACATTATCCCGATGGTTGCAACACAATAGAGAACAAGTTATGAATCCCTGCGTGATCATCATCTCCATATGTCTGGAGTGATACTTCCGTCTTGACATCACATCCAATACACTACGATTCTCGATAAACCCAATAGAGGCGTACACAGAACCTAGTAAAGCCCTGGACGACCAAAACCAAAGTTTACCGATTGTCGCAAGTATTAGCGATGTAAGTCTCAGGTTAAGACCAAATACATCTACCCTGACGCGGACTCCCATATACACATATACATACTACCAATGGGATTCCGCGGGGTCTATCCAGAGCAAAGCTGTTTTCCGTACCATCGGTAAAATACAACCTCCTATCGCACTTGCATAAGTATCCTATACTTAAACATATGAGAACTGTGTCGTTATGCCCTCACAACGTGCACAAGTGAAATACTAGTCTATTCCGCATTATTGATGTCCAGTCTCGATAATACTACGACTAGGGATATTTAACGATTAAACCTTTATGGATTGATACTGTCTCATATCATGTCAATCCGGAACTAATCATATGGACTTTTACCATTTATATATCATAGTAAATAAATTACGAAATGATAAAAGGCAATTTCAATATTACATAGTCAATTTTGTACAAAAACACAATGTCTTTTACAAACAGTGACGCTATGGGTCATAATTGTCTAACAATCTCCCACTTGGCCTATAGCCAGTCACTCAAGCATCTAACACCTGAACTATGTATGTGCTTCTCAAACTTTTGCTGTGAAATAGCTTTCGTCAGCGGGTCTGCAATGTTGTCATCTGATGCGACCTTCTCGATCTTCACATCGCCACGATGTATGATCTCACGAATCAGATGGAAACGTCAAAGAACATGCTTGGATCGTTGATGAGACCGTGGTTCCTTAGCCTGCGCTATAGCCCTGTTATTGTCACACAATAATGGAACGGGCTCAGCTGCTAACGGAACTACTCCTAATCCAATTAGGAATTTACGGATCCAAACTGCCTCTTTTACTGCCTCAAATGCAGCAATATACTCCGCTTCTGTTGTTGAATCGGCAACAATCTCTTTCTTGGAAGATTTCCAGCTTACTGCTCTGTTGTTCAAACAAAATATGTACCCGGATTGCGACTTAGAGTCATCTTTATCGGTTTGGAAACTTGATATACCCAGTTACCTCAAGTTCTCCATCTCCATAAATCAAGAAAGCATCCTTAGTTCGTCTAAGATACTTAAGGATGTTCTTAACTGCCATCCAGTGACCATCACCTGGATCGGCCTGATAGCGACTACACATGCTCAAAGCATACGAGACATCAGGTCGAGTACATATCATGGCATACATGATCGATCCGACTGCTGAGGCGAACGATATCCGACTCATGCTGTTTCTCTCATCTTGAGTTTTAGGACACATGTCCTTAGATAGAGAGATGCCATGTGACACTAGCAACAGTGCCCTCTTGGACTGATCCATGTTGAATCTTTTCAACACTTTGTCAATGTACGTACTCTGAGAGAGTCTAAGCAGCTTTCTAGATCTATCCCTGTAGATCTTTATTCCTAGAATAAAGGCTGCTTCTCCCAGATCTTTCATGGAGAATTTTAATGAAAGCCAAGCTTTCACCGATGTTAACATGGGAATGTCATTGCCCATAAGCAATACATCGTCAACATAAAGGACAATGAATGTCAGTGCGCTCCCACTAACCTTCTTATATACACAAGGATCATCCTCGTTTTGAATGAAATCATATTCTTTTATGATCTCATCAAAACGTTGGTTCCATGACCGCGATGCTTGCTTCAGTCCATAAATGGACCGATTTAACTTACAAACCTTGTTTGCAAGTCTAGGCACGATAAAACCGTCAGGCTGTTGCATATAAATATCCTCCAAAAGGTTTCCGTTAAGGAAAGCGGTTTTAACGTCCATCTACCATATCTCGTAATCGAAACATACAACAATAGCAAGCATTATCCGAATGGATTTAATCATGGCAACGGGTGAGAAAGTTTCTTCGTAATCGACACCATATCATTGACGATACCCCTTCGCTAAAAGCCTAGCTTTGTACGTTTGTACGTTGCCTTCCATGTCGGTCTTCTTCTTGAAGATCCATTTGCATCCAATAGGCTTTACGCCTTCTGGTGCATCAACCAGTGTCCAAACTTGGTTGGTGTACATGGAATCCATTTCGGACTTCATGGCATCTTGCCATAAAGCGGAATCGATATCTTGTATCGCTTCCTCATACGTAGCCGGTTCGTCTTCCTCAATGAGATTAATATCTACATGAGGCGAGATCAGAAACCCATACCTCTCAGGTTGGTTCCTGACTCTCTCCGACCTACGCGGTCCTTGTGTAATAGAAGATTGTGGTACAGTCTCATCCCGGATGGACTGTTCTTGTTCCGTTGAGGATTCTATGCCAGGAACAGTATCACTCCGATTTTCATCGAGTTCTACTTTCCTCCCACTTACCACTGTATTTAGGAATTCCTTCTCAAGGAAAACCGCATGTAGAGCAACAAATACTTTGTTCTCTTGTGGGTGATAGAAGTAATATCCTTTGGTTTCCCTAGGATATCCTACGAATAGGCATTTATCCGATTTGGGTTCAAGTTTGGTACCTTCCAAACGTTTGACGTATGCCCAGCATCCCCAAATCTTTAGGAATGAGAAACCCGGTTTCTTTCCTGTCCATATCTCATATGGTGTCTGTTGTACAGACTTTGACGGAACCTTATTCAAAATAGAACTGCACTGTTTAATGCATATCCCCAGAAGGAAATAGGTAGCTCAGTGCGACTCATCATATAGACCTTACCATGTCCAACAGAGTTCGGTTTCTCCGTTCGGATACACCGTTTAATTGCGGTGTTCCAGGAGGAGTCCACTATGAAAGAATACCATATTCTTTCAAGTAATCTAGAAACTCATTGCTCAAGTATTCGCCACCACGGTCCGACCGTAATGTCTTTATACTCTTGCCGGTCTGTTTTTCAACTTCGTGTCGAAACTCTTTGAATTTCTCAAAAGTTTCCGACTTGTGTCTCATAAGATACACATAACCATAACGCGATGCATCATCCGTAAAGGTTACAAATTATTCGAATCCACCTCTAGCCTGGCTAGACATGGGCCCACAAACGTCACTATGAACGAGGGCTAACAGTTCGGTGGCGCGTACACCTTTACCGCTAAAAGGTGATTTAGGCATTTTGCCTAATAAGCAAGATTCACAGACGTCATATGAATTTGGATCAAATCCGTCCAAGTACCCACTCTTCGAAAGTGTGGATATGCGAGTCTTGTTAATGTGTCCCAGACGACAATGCCACATGTAAGTCTCATCTTTGTTACTTAGTTTGAGCCTTTTGTTTGTTACATTATATGTTTGAGATTGATTTATATTCAAAATATAAAGACCATTATTAGCATCAGCTGAACATATCTCAAAATCATCTTTATAAACAAAACACCCAGTGTTTCGGAATACAAAAGTGTACCCGCATTGGGTCATCCTAGTCAAACTAGGTACATAATAATAGTCTGATAGTTTAAGTACATGTCCCGAAGGCAGTTCTAAAACAAAAGTGCCCACGGCCAAATAGCAACAGGTGTCCTGTTTCCAACACGCAGATCATCTCTCCTGAAGCCAGTCTCCTGCTAATCTGCAGATCCTGCGCATCAGTACATATATGAGTACCACAACCAGAATCAAAAATCCAATTTTTAAAACTAGAAGTAGCCATGTTTATCTCAATAACAAACATACCTGAGGCGGTGCCTTGCCCGCCTTTATCTCCTTCTGAAGCGCCTTGTACTCGCGGCAGTCACGCTTCCAGTGACCCCGCTTGCCGCACTGTAGGCAAACATCCTGAGATTTGTCCTTTAGCTTCCCAGAAGCCTTTGACTTTTTGGCCTTGCCCTTTTGAATATGCTTCTTCTTTCGCACACCTCCAGTTGCCTTGGGCCCAGCCTTAGGTCCATAAGATGTCGATGCGTTAAAGCTCCTTTTCAGCCTCCTTGAGAGTTGACAGTAACTCTCCAAGAGTATCACTGTTGTTCATCAAATTGTAATTTATGATGAACTGTCTCCAGGAATCGGGGAGAGATTGAAGGATCATATCCACAATAATCTCTGCCTCATGTCAACAATCATCTGAGCCACGTGGGACTCAACAGACATGCCATCTGTCATCCGTGAGCGAAAGAGCTTCTTGACTAACTCGTACCTCTGCATCATCTTGTTAGAGCGATGCAGATCTTGCAACCTTGCTAACATATTATAAGGATCCAAGTCCCTATTTTGTCTGCGAAAGTGCTGAGTCATCGAAGCAACCATAATGGACTGAGTTGTGTCACAATCATCGCTGTGAGTCTTCCAAAGCTCCAGCTCAAGTGTCTCATTCGGTCCGGGTTTAGGCCCAAGAGGTCTTTGTAAAGTATACAACAGCCTCTCTGAACCTAGGACAATCCTAAGGTTCATTTCCCAATCAGCAAATTTGTGCCCTTGAAGACATTATCTCCCATGATTATGTCGCGGACATTTCCTTTGCCAGTCATCTTGATCTACGATAGTCTAACTATCTAGTCAACGATAATGGGTACAGTCTAACTGTTACATAGAAAATTAACAATATATTAGTCCAACTAATAAAGTAATATTGACGAAATTATTTGAAAGCGCGTAAAGCTAAGTATCTGAATGAAATTGCAAATTCAATACTAGCCTCCCACTATTTTCGGCGAGCCTCTAACCCTCTGTCGAGTACTCGGGAAACCTAGTTTCCTAGTGGGCTAGGATCCCGTTAAATAACATACAACCTTGACTTTGGCCAACAAGCTGTATGAAACTTAACTAGGTAGATCTCGAAGATCAATTGGATCTCATCCAATTCCTAGATCCGGTAGGTGGACATCCAAGTCCGAAACACATATACTTTATATATGCCATTATGTCAAACATATTTTCCTAACCCTTTTCCTCTGAATCAACTAAGCCTTGGCTTTGGCACAACAAGCTTAATGATTCTAGTTAAGCGGGACCCATTGACATGGAATTTCGTAATCAATGTCGATGGACAAGAAGTGATCTTGACTTTGGCCAACAAATCACAACTTGGACAAGACACCGATATGTAACAAAACCTTCATGATTCAAACACATCCGCAATTGACAAAGGCCTTGACTTTGGCCAACAAGCCAATGCCAACTTTGGATCTTGAGTAAGAATCACTCAACGGAAGGAAAAACGCTTATTATGTTTTTGAGGGTTTTTTGCGTAAATTGGCATCCAATTTATTATCTTTGATTAGGTCTCATCATACACCCTTAAGCATGCTTCTAAAACATCATAAGGCGTAAAAGTAAATTAATAACGATATGCGGATGGATATTTAAACAGATTGTTCCTAGAACAAATCGCTCCCTTCCTCTCCCCGACTAGAACTATTCTAACTCCTACTCTTTTACAAAATACAATAAAGAAACCTCATATACATTGAGGGGAATAGGTGAGAAGAGAATTACAAGGAGTAATGAGATTAAAGGCTGGACACGCAGGTCCAATTTAATAAATTCTAAACTTATTACAATTTCCAAAATTGCCCTTGCCCTTCTAATATCCATCCGATATACGTTATTCATACATCACATATATGTATTCAATCAAAACATGTTTATTACAATCAATCTAATCCAATTAATTAATCTTTGATTAATGACCATCCAATGTTCAAACAATGATTTGATTTGCGCGAGTCCAACTCGTTTAAGAATAAATACTTTTGAGTACGTATTCTTGAATTATATCGAACTACAACTTAAATCCAATTTATTTGTATTCAATACTAATTCTTATTTAATTCCAAATTAAATATTTACACTTACATAGTTGCCTTATAGACTTGGATTCCAATCCAATCTTGATGGGTCTCAAAGGCCCAATAACATCCAATGTCTTTTAATTAAAGTCCAATGGGCTTTTAATTGATTCTTAAGGCATGGGCTTTGGCCATAATGGATCAAACCCAAAATGCCAAGGCCCAATATGAATCACCCTATTGCCATCAAATCAATTTAGGCCCAATCAAATTCTTTAAAGGGCCAAGTGATGTATTTGGACTTCATGGAATTGGTTTTGGGCCCAATTGGATCCAATCCAAAAGTCCAAAACCAAACTTGGTCAAACCAAGCCCATTAGGCCCAAATACACACTTTTAGCCCAATTCAATTTTAAAGGCATATTTACATAATTATAATATTCCAAATATCACAATTATTTTAATTAAAGTGTATTAGCCATAATTAATTAATTAAACTCAATATTTCCAAAATATTAATTAACTTAATTAATCATGCTTAAACTAATAATTCATGCTTAACATAAAATCATGCCAAAACACATCATTGCATGCTTGAGACATATTGAAGCCTAAGATCATCATTTCATGCTCAACATGCACTTTGATTTTAACATGAAAATTATAGACATAGATTCTAATCATATTAAACCAACTATCATCATTTAAACATGCATCCAAACACATTATTTCATGTTTCAAAAAACAAAAAACTGCAGTGCAAATACCACATGCATTCGGCCAAGATATAATTTTTTTAATTTTTGTTGCTTTTGATTTATTTGAAATCTAATCATGCATAACTCTAAGTTATCATGTTGTAAACATACTCAAAGCATCAATTTCAAAAAATCATGCTCAAAATCAAAAAGCCCCAAATTTTTAGGTTCAAGAACCCTAAAATTATCATGCTTAAATTAGGCTCATGATACCATTGTTAGTGTTCCTAGAACAATATTAGGATCTAATAAGCATGCATAATAATAGATTTGATCATTATAAGGTGCAGAATATACTGACAATGAGTTTTATAGCTTTTAAACATTTTGAGATCCAAAATCTCCAAGATCCAATCTTTAGGATGAATCCAAGCTTTAGGATGATTCCAAGCTTTTGAGTAGTTTCCCTATCACCTTTGTTCACTTCCAAAGTGCTAGCTTTTGTTGATTTGAAAATCAAATCAAAGAGAGGAGGAGGAGGAGAATTCGGCCAACCTAGCTCCTTTAGGGTTTTTGTGTTTTTGTTTGTTTCTTGTGTTACCAAAGTTGAAATGCCTTTTTATTATTTACCAAAAGGTGAAACCATTTCACCTTTTACCCAAAACAGGTAGAGATTGGTAAATGGTTTTTCATTAAGCAAAACAAGGTGTTGTGTGGTGGGAACACCTACCACACTTTTGGCTCCAAATATTTGAATCCGAAATTCAAATATCTCTACGGGCATTTGCAGCGGCTCGGTTCCATTTAATCCGATTATTAAACGATCATTCGTCGCTAAATAATTAAATCTAATTTAATTAAATAACGATGCCTCGCAAATATATTACGAACGTCGTTCACGAACTAATTCTAAATTAATTCGTTCGTTCGCATTAAAGTCCGACTTTAATCTCGTAATGAAATCCAATCCATTTTAATATATCCGATATATTAATTTTAGCCCATTTGAATAAATTAAATAGAAAAATCAAATTTAATTATTAAATTTATTTTACCGATTAATTCCAAATTAATCGCGTTCTTTCGCCACTGAACACTTTTAATCCCAGATTAAATAAAGCCCATATTAATCCCAGATTAATTTTCTCTCTCTTAATTAATTCCAGATTAATTCTAATTTAAGTCAACTGTCATCGGTGAATCCTTGGGAATCGACCCAAGAGATCTCTGGATATGTTGGCAGTAAATCCGGTTATCGGACTATCCGATAAAGCGAGTACCTCGTACTACGTGCTTACCGATTTACAAGACATGGTTGGCTTCTAGCAAAACACCGTGCCTACCCAATTCTCCAGAAATATTCTTACTGGAATATATAATCTATGTCAGACGTAGAATACCTAGTATCTCGTATTTCGATCCAGTATCAGATGTCACGTGCTAGGCCTGGGGCTGGAATAGTGTCTGCCCCGTACGAAGCACATATCGGATATCAAACAACTAGTCTCTTTGAATCGGATAATCATGACCTTGTCACATTATCCCGGTGGTTGCAACACAATAGAGAACAAGTTATGAATCCATGCGTGATCATCATCTCTATATGTCTGGAGTGATACTTCCGTCTTGACATCACATCCAATACACTACGATTCTCGATAAACCTAATAGAGGCGTACACAGAACCTGTTAAAGCCCTGGACGACCAAAACCAAAGTTTACCGATTGTCGCAAGTATTAGCGATGTAAGTTTCAGGTTAAGACCAAATACATCTACCCTGACGCGGATTCCCATAGACACATATACATACTACCAATGGGATTCCGCGGGGTCTATCTAGAGCGAAGCTGTTTTCCGTACCATCGGTAAAAACACAACCTCCTATCGCACTTGCATAAGTATCCTATACTTAAACATATGAGAACTGTGCCGTTATGCCCTCACAACGCGCACAAGTGCAATACTAGTCTATTCCGCATTATCGATGTCCAGTCTCGATAATACTACGACTAGGGATATTTAATGATTAAACCTTTATGGATTGATACTGTCTCATATCATCTCAATCCGGAACTAATCATATGGACTTTTACCATTTATATATCATAGTAAATAAATTACGAAATGATAAAAGGCAATTTCAATATTACATAGTCAATTTTGTACAAAAACACAATGTCTTTTACAAACAATGACGCTATGGGTCATAATTGTCTAACAAGGATGCTACCGGCAGGAGACAGGAAAACCCATCTCCATAAGCCTCTGAATCTGACGAAATTTTGGCATGATGTATGCAGAACATCATGCAACCTGGCTTATAGCCAGCACCATGAGACGACTTACTTATGTAACTCAATATATATATGCAATCATCAACTAGGCCTCAGCCCTGAACTCAATGAACAAAAGTAAATTACTTGGCCTCCGGCCAGAACTCAAAATAAAACTATACTATACATGTGCGATATAAATACAAATACAAAACAAGGAGTCGTGATGACCCATAACTCGACCCAGGACTCAATGACTTCCTTGACTGTAAATGGGGCGATTCATTATCTTCAAAGTCTTCACTGAAATCCTGCTGGCTCACTGCAAAACTACAAACTGTAGTGGTGTGAGTCATAAGACTCAGTAAGTAATCATGCATATGTTCTTATAATAAAACTTCATACTTATATATATAATCTTAAATTATATCATAACTTTAATCATAATTAGAAGAGAAAACCTCAGTTTGATAAGTTAATTATCTTTCTTTACTCATAACTTGTCTACTAAAATTTTATCGTGAAATCTTACTAATGTCTGATCTCTACCTCAAGTTTGTGTTTACTCATGCCCATACTGATTTATTTATTATCTTTACTTTGCTCTTAGGTTCTTATCTTAGTTATGAAACTTTCTAACTTCCTTCAACACTTACATTAACTTACCATTCATTCATACTCCACATCTTCTTCATATAATCATTTATAAACTAACCATAGCACAAAAAAACAAAATCAAATCTTTACCTTCCTTTAACTGTTACCTATAAACATTGCATATCTCGTACATATGCATTTCATCACACATGCAAAGCCATATGTATACTTTCGATACTGCTTACCTTGTATCTGAACTCATGCATCATAATCACATAATATATAAATACCATAATCAAAATTCATTATATACTTAATTCACTTATTCATTTTCATATGTTACAAATAATATATTCTCATCTATTGTGTCAAATCTCATTACGTTTCTGCTGCGCTACTCTGATATCTTTCTACTCTCCTATACCTTCTTTGCTGATCTAATTCAGGCAATTAATACAACTTTCTCACTTTTACTTTCTTGAAATATCATCAAATCGGTATTATAAAATATTCTTCTATCAAACATTCATCATACTATCATCAATTGTATATGTAGTCATGTTTTCATGCACTAGTATTTACTTAAGGGTTCTTCCTATGTAAACATACAACTTATGCAAAAATTCATCATATATACATATAAATGTAATAATGCTATCTTGCATATTATCAACTATATGCATCACAAATGATTCTAAAATACGTAATTTATATACATGACTTGTAAACTACTTTTTACTTTAACATGTCATACTATTTAAGAAAAACAAATACTTCTTGAAAACATTTTCTGAAAAACTGTTTTCTGAAAACTCTCCTTTGAAACTCTGTTTGAAAGTCTCTTACTAAAACTTATCTTTCTGAAATCATATTTTAAATTTCTGGTTTCTAAGAACTATTTCCAAAATCTGTCTTTGGAAACTTCTTTTTCTAGTAGATCTTTCTGAAAACTATAACTGAAAACTGAAAAACTGTTTTTAAATTCTGTTTCTGAAATCTTGTACTGAAAGGCTGAAATCTAAAAACTGAAAATCTGAAAATCTGAAAACGACTCAACTGGACGTCTCTCTACACCCAGGAAAAGGACTCAACTGGGTGTGCTATATGCCCAGGAAAATGACTCAACTGGGCACCTCTGAAACTGGTGGTGCCCTACACCAGGAAAACGAGTCAACTAAAACGACTCAACTGGACATAGCCACCACTAGAGTCCAGGTACACGAACCTAAGCTATCATCCTGACTCTCTACATGTGCACATGTCTCTGAGTCCGTCAATTCCAACTGTATCTCGAGTTACATACTGGGTGAGGTTTTACCTTATGCCCAGAAAATCATGTAAAGAAAAATGCTGATATACTTTTAAAGCTTAAATCAAATCTTAAAACTGTAAAAAAAAAAAAAAAAAACAAAAAAACAAAAAATAAACATTTCTGAAGTACATTTCTTTCAAAAGAGAACACTTAAAACTTTTCTTTGAAATTCTTTTCTTGAAACATTTGAATCTCAAAGGTCATTCTTATATTATGATGCGTGTATATGCATATATTCGTGCACTCTCATAAACTAATGGTATATGTTTCTATTCCTTATACGCTTATTCATTATGCTCAAGCTCAATACATACGCTACTAAAATTAAATCAAAACTTATAATATTCATAGACTACTTATTCATTCATTTGCAAACTACACTTTACTCATGATCTATTATTAACAATAACTCAATCATAATAAATGAATAATCTTATATATATATATACATGTACATGCATTCATCAGACAAACTCAAACTAACATATACCAACATTACAACCATAACACCATATCTTATCATTATTCATTCTTCTCTATGATATTAATTACTGGCTATATACCTTGTTACTTCCGCAATTGTCAAACACATACATCTATACTTAGTAATACACAAACACATACATATTTAATCACGCCAATTATATGCTTACTAGTTCATATTTACTCATGCATACTAATATTCTTATATAATGCATAAATTACACACCTTCATTTATATCACTAGTCTCATTCCCCAGGGTGTAGTTTCTACAACCCCAAAACCCAAGTCTCAAATATATTATATTCATAAACATTTGCTCACGTTACATGTATATGCTTATACTTTGTCATTCTTATACTTTCAATCTAAAGCTTACTGATGTCTTTCTACTTATATATATATATATATATATATATATATATATATATATAATATATATATACTTCATGTTTTACGTTTACACATATATCTATAAAGTTTCTTTATTATTTAGTTCAACCAGAATTCGTCACAAGTAATCATCGCATAGATTACTTACCTGGCTTGACGGACACCCAAAATCCCAGTCTGATCTGTCACAACAATAACAAATCATGGTCAGAACCGTCATTTACGGAACTCTCAACTTATCTATACTAAACTTCCGGACTTTCCCGGAAAACACTAATCCCCTCCGATTCTACCATATAGACCCCATTACTCTATTATGCCATTATACACTATTTTAAACTAATTAGATGGCTCAGATTCTCATTTTATGCATTTGCGGCAAATCTTGTTGAAAAAGTTTCCGTAAACACTACGGAAGGGTCTCGAACCCTCCGAACTAATCCAAAATTACCTAATTACCTCGCAATATCATATTTAAATCTTAACCATGGTTACGGTCATCTACACTCAATCGCGCGAGAAACTCTTTTTTATCGGAAACTCACTAATTCTACCGGATCGATCAAATCTAATCCATTTCTCCCCGGATTCTACCACATTCATCGTTTTAACATATAATATCACATCAAATTCATTCCATAACAATTCGCTATACTAAGGAACTACTAAAAGCGTTCAAATATAAATCGATACACTTTAAAATAATAAAATTTGAACGGAGAGTCGTACCGAAATTTTGAGGCCATATTCATACTCCCAACGGCCATACGAACGCGCTGGTGTCATCAAAATTCTGATTGGAGCTACTGTTCACGTCGAATTACTATTTATACGTGACTTTCTTCCTCATTTTGCATGCAACCGGCCACTATTCGGTGAAATCGACTCCTCATACTCGTAGTACTCTTCGAGAGCTTCGATTTGGAGGGCCGTGAAACGAACCGACGAGCCGGGATCACGAAACCCATTCACGCCCCCTTCATCTCCGCTTTCTTGCCGTTCCCGACGGCTATTGAGACGGTGCCAGCCACCGGCATGTGCACCGTGGCCGGACGCACCGGGAGCCGATGGTTCGCCAGCACGATGCCGGTCAGAGGCTGCCGGCGCGACACTTCTCTCTTTCTCTCCCTTCTGCGGTTTCCTTCTTTTTTTTTTGCGTTTTCTCTTTCTTTTAAGCACTAAAGTTATCATCATATGAATCTTCCAAAGATCGTGCTCTACTATTTGCTTAACTCCGGGCTTAGGCCCAAGACATCACTTTTATCAAATAAAGTAACTTCTCGGTTCTTAGGAATATCCTAAGGTACTATTCCCAATCTGAAAATTAAAGCCTCTTAAACACATTTTCATCTAAGATTATGTTTTAAATGCTTAATCTTTCAGTTTATCTTGATTCTAATAGTCCACTATTTAATCAAGAGTTTGTGTACTATTTGAATATAATGATTACTATAGTCTTAACTATATAATCAACTATACTACTAATTTGATTAAATTCAATTATATTGATTACTATAATCCAATTATAAAATCAACTATCAATTGAAATAGTTTGAATACAGTCCAACTGTTTAATTCAAACAACATTTAATGTCAGTCTAACTAATATATTTATTTATTGACGAATGATGAAATGAGCTCGTATGACAAGTATCTAAATGAAATTACAAATTTAATACTTGTCTCCCACTATTTTTCGGCGAGTCTCTAACCCTCTGTTGAGTACTCGGGAAACCTTGTTTCCTAGTGGGCTAGGATCCCGTTAGATAACACACAATCTTGACTTTGGCCAATAAATTATATGATACTTAACTAGGTAAATCTCTAAGATCAATTGGATCACATCCAATTCCTAGATCAGTAGGTGGACATCCAAGTCCGAAACATATATCTTATATATGCCAATATATCCAATATATTCCCTAACCTTTTTCCTCTGAATCAATTAAGCCTTGACTTTGGCACAACAAACTTAATGATCCCAGTTAAGCAGAACCCATTGACCTTGGAAAGTTTCGCAATCAATGTCGATGGACAAGAAGTGATCTTGACTTTGACCAACAAATCACAACTTGGACAAGACACCGATATGGAACAAAGCCTTCATGATTCAAACACATCCGTAATTGACAAAGGTCTTGATTTTGGCCAACAAACCAGTGCCAATCTTGGATCTTGAGTAATAATCACTCAATAGAAGGAAAAACGCTTAATATGTTTTGAAGGTTTTTAACGTAATTGGCAACCAATTAATTATCTTTGTTAAGTTCTCATCATCATACACCCTTAAACATGCATTATAAATACATAATAAAACGCGTAAATAAATTTAATAATGATATGCGGATGGATACTTAAAACACATTGTTCCTAGAATAAATCTCTCTCTTTCCTCTCTCCCGCTAGCACAACTTCTACCCAATTACATAACACTTCTAAAGAAACCTCATTTACATTGAGGGGAATAGGTGAGAAGAGAAATATAATGAGCAATGAGGTAATAGGCTGGACACGCAGGTCTAATTTAATAAATTCTAAATTTATTACAACAATTTCCACAATTACCCTCACCCATCTAATATCCATCTGATATACATTATTCATACATCGCATCCATGTATTCACACAAAGCATGTTATCAATCAATCTAATCCAATTAATTAATATGAAATTAATGACCATCCAATATTCAAACAACGATTTGATTTGCGCGAGTCCGACTCATTTTAAGAATAAGTACTCAAAGTACAAATTCTTGAATTATATCAAACTACAACATTAAATCCAATTTAATTCGTATTCAATACTAATTCACTATTTAATTCCAAATTAAATAACTATACTTTATTAATGAGCCTTTGCGACTTAGATTCTAAATCTAGTCTTAATGGGTCTTAAAGCCCGATTAACATCCAATGTCATTTAATTAAATTCCAATGGGCTTTCAATTAATTTCTTAAGGCATGGGCTTCGGCAACCAAAGCCCAATTAAGGAATCACCCTATAAGCCTAGAAATCAATTTCGGCCCATTAGGCCCAATTAAACTTTAAAGGTCCATAAGTTATATTTGGACTTTATGGATATGGTTTTAGGCCCAATTGGATCCAACCAATTTAGCCTAAACCAAACTTGGCTCAACCAAGCCCATTAAGCCCAAATACAACTTTACAAGCCCAATTCCAAATTTGGCCCAACTAATTAAATTACCAAAATTCTAAATTTCATAATTTAATTAACCTAAAGTGTATAGCCATAACTAATCACATAAATCAACATTTTCAAATCATCAATTTACACAACTAATCATGCTTTAACATGTTCAATTCATATCCAACACAATTGAAACAAAATCAACATCATTTCATGCTTCCTTACTCACGGTAATTTAAGGTTTTCTATGTCCGATTCCGATTCCAATCCAATTGAAAATTTAAATCAACATTACCCAAGTCATTCAAACTCATCCAATGATTCAAACAACAAAAATCACCATGACATTTAGGGCATACTCAATTCGGCCAAGCCTAAGTTTTGGGAAAAAATTGATCCAATCAACATTTCATGAAATTGATCATATACAACTTCAATTAAACATCATTCAAGCATACTCAATCAAACAATTTCATCAAATCATGCTCAAATATATTTTACCCAAATTTTACCCTAAATCATTTTCATGCTTAAATCATGGCTCTGATACCATTGTTGGAGTTTCTAGGTGTGCCAAGATCAATATTGAGCAAGAAATAAGTGTGAATACATCAAAGTTAAGTTGCGGAAACACTAACAAAGATCGGATGTGAGATGCCTTGAAGAACAAAACTTTTGCTCATTCCATGAAGCCATTCGGCCATGCCCTTGCTTTTGTTCTTAGTTGAGTCTTCTAGCTCCAAGCTTTATCAATGGATTCCATGCTCAAGGGTTTGTATTCCTATCACCTTGGATGACTCTTCATGTGTGTTAGCACCTTGAAAATTTACAACAAATCTTCACTAGTTCTTCTTCCTACTCTCGGTTTTGTCAAGAAAAGAGAAGGAGAGATTTTGGCCCCTTGGCCGAATGGGAGGGAGAGAGTGAGAGTTATTGTGTGTTTGGTTTTTGTATATCTAATACACATATCTAAAGTCAAATACCAAATATAAAATAATGATATATTTCTTTCATCCATCACACTTGAGTGTTTTACACTCAACCATCAATCCATCACTCATGAATAGTGACTGACATCACATCACTCAAAGTAACAAGACATCTATCACTTGATTGACAAATGATGTGACGCATGATGTGAATTATAGGCCCCATTTGATTCGAAATGCGAGTGGACCCGCAAACACTCACGGGCTCGGGTTCGTTAATTCTGAATTAACAAATTTTCCATTGAGACGTAATTAAATCAAATTTAATTAAATAATTATGCCTAGCAAAATTACTATTCACGTCGCAACGAATTAATTCTAAATCAACTCGTTCGCCAGAATTAAAATCTGATTTTAATTCCGGGTCGAAATCCAATTTCGTTTAATATATCGAATATATTATTTTATCGATTAATTCCAAATTAATTGTTATCTCTCTTTAAATAATATTTTATCCCGATAAAATATCTCTGTAATTAATCACAAATTAATTTTCTCTCTCATCTAATTAATCATAGATTAATAAAGTGCGAGTCATACATCATCGGTGAATCTTCGGGAAGCAACCCATGAGATCCCCAGATATATTGGTAGTAAATCCGGTTATCGAACTATCCGAACACGTACGTACCTAGTACTAAGTTTTTACCGATTTACAAGACAAGATTGGCTTCTAGCAAAGCGCCATGCCTACCCAATTCTCCAAAAATATTCTTAAAGGAATATTATAATCTATATCAGGCGTAGTATACGAAGTATTGTGTATTTCGATCCAGTATCAGATGTCACGTGCTAGGCCTGAGGCTGGAATTGTGTCTGCCCCGTACGAAGCACATATCAGATCTCTGGTAACTAGTCTCTATAATCGGATAAACATGACCTAGTCAAAATATCTCGATAGCTGCAGCATATAAGAGCACCAGTTCCGTATCCTACTTGATCATCATCTCCACTATGACTGGAGTGATACTTCCATCTCGACATCACACCCAATACACTACGATTCTCAATATACCCAGAAGAGGCGTACACAGAACCTGTTAAAGCCTTGGAAGACCAAAACCAAAGTATATTGATTGTCGCAAGTATTAGCGGTGCAAGTCTCAGGTTAAGACCAAATACACCTACCCTGAAGCGGACTCCCATATACACACAGACATACTATCAATAGGATTCCGCGGGGTCTATCCAAAGCGAAGCTGTTTTCCGTACCATCGGTAAAACACAACCTCCTATCACACTTGCATAAGTATCCAATACTTAAATATATGAGAACTATGCCGTTATGCTCCCACAACGCGTACAAGTGCAATACTAGTCTATTCCGCATCACCGATGTCCTATCTCGATAATACTATGACTAGGGATGTTTAATGATTAAACCTTTATGGATTGATATGTCTCATATCATCTCAATCCGGAACTAATCATAAGGACTTTTATCATTTATGTATCTTGGTAATCCAATTACAAATGATAAAAGAGCAATTTCCTTCGTCACATAGTTAATTTGTACAACAACACAATGATCTGTACAAATAATGATGCTATGGGTCATAATTATCCAACAAGGACTTCAAGCAGCTAAAAGATAGACGTGTTGCTGCAATCACTGTTAAGAGAAGTGAACCTCCTAAACCAGCCTAATCACTACCCAAAACCTTCATCCAATAAGAGTCAAACCCTAAGCCACAAAAAAAAAAAAAAAAAACAATCACCAAAACCCAAATACAACAAAAAACCTAAAACACATACCAAACTTGACCACTCCAATGACATTCCCCTAAACACTAACCCCGCCAAAATCTGGACATAAAACAAAGACTCTGATTTGTTTAGAGAGTCCAATCCCATTAAAACCATAAATGAGTCCCAAGACCGGAACTTTTACTGTGCCATCCACAATGACATTGGAAACAAGACCAACAACTACTTCATATTGAATAATCAAATCCAATGGTTTCTCCAAAATGAGCAACTGTAACAATACAGATAAGTTGCTATACCAATAAAAAAAAATTAAGAAAAGATCTAAAAGGCAAGGTCAAGTGGTGCAGATGATGGTCGTCCCACTGTGGAGATAGTTATGGTGACCCATCGGGACAAGGCAGATATGGAGGGAGTGGCTGCCTGGTTCACTACGATGAAAATTGATTCAAGACATGCCTGTATAATACATTAGAGATCTATTAAGAGTATTTCGGGAGAGTCTTGGAGGGTATAATTCTGAAAAGCCTCTCAGGCGAAGAGGTTTATGGTAGAAGAAGCGTAAGAAGTTATGATAATTGTCGTATGTGAAGACTAGACCCTTATTAAATTTACAAGGAAAGACTTGACCGAGGTGGATTTTCCTCATATACATCCACTTGTCATTTCCTTTATCCTTGGCAGCATTCAAGTACACCAAATATTAGTGGATGGTAAAAGTAGTGTCGATAGCCTGTTTGAATACACGTTTCACAATATGAAGTTGAAGCAATAGGATTTGCATCCTTGTCATGCACCTTTCATCACCTTTGAGGGAATAAGGCTGAATGCGAGAGACATAATTTCGTTTCCAATAACCAATGGTGAGAAAATGGTATACATAGATATTTTGATGGTTAATGCATATTCGACATACAATGTGATTGTGGGGAGACAATGGATCCACAACATTGAAGTGGTCTCATCTACATTTCACCATGTGGTAAAGTCTGTTAATCCAAATGGAATTGGGATGTTTGATTTTAAGAGGGATCAATAAATAGCCTGATAGTTCTATGCTATCAAAGTCCATCTAAGAAAGAACAAATAAGAGGATAAAATGAAGAACATTTCAGAAGAAGGTCAAATAGCAATGACATGACCCATTTCCAAAGTGGTTTAAGGATGATAATGCGTATCATACTCCTACTATTGAAGCACTTGAGTCCCGATCACTGGATCTTGCCTTTCCAGACAAAAGGGTGTAGATTGGATCAGAGCTAGTTGAGAGGGAAAAAGAGAAGTTGATGAAGTTTCTCTTTGGTAATGCATATGTTTTTGCATGGACACATGAAGATATGCCATGTATAAACCCAAATTTAATTCGTCATAGGCTAGCAGTTAACATAGATGCAAAACATGTTCAACAGAAATGAAGGAGGTTTGCTCTAAAGAGAAATCAAATTATTTTCGATGAGGTAGATAAGTTATGAAAAGTTGGATCATATGGGAAGTAAGATGCCCACAATAGGTATCCAATGTTATGGTGGTGTAGAATAAGAATGTGAAATGAAGAGTTTGTATTTATTGTACAAACTTGAACAAAGCCTGTCTGAATGACCCCTATCCCTCGCTATAGATTGATCAACTGGTGGATGCCACTATAAGGTATGAGAGACTGTCATTAATGGATGCATATAGTGGATAAAATCATATACCACTTCATCCAGACGAAAATATTTATCACCCTTAGGGTTTATATTGCTACAAAGTCATGTATTTTGGTTTGAAGAATGTGGGGTTAACTTACCAGAGGATAGTGAACATAATTTTCTAGTAACTATTTGGTAAGATTGTCGATGCTTACATTGACGACACAGTGGTGAAGACTTGTAGGCTCGTGATCATATAACGGACTTGGCAATGGTATTTGAGATATTCTATAAGCATAGACTACGGCTCAATCCATGAAAATGTGCCTTTGTAGTTTCATCTAGAAACTTCTTGGGGGATGTCGTAAGGCAGAGGGGAATCGAAGCAAATCTAACTCAAGTTAAGGCCTTACTGGAGACTACCACTCTAAAGACCAAAAGAGATCTCCAAGTACGTATCGAAAGAATAGCAGGCCTTAGTAGATTCATCTCTAGGATGTCGAATAAATGCTGAGAGTTTTTCAGAGTAATCTGATTTAGAGATAGGACATTATGGGGTTTGGAACAAGCAAAAGTCGTAGAATAATTGAAAGAGTATTTTAGGCAACCTCATTCTACACAAGAAAAATGTGTATAAAATAAAGTTATTCATTCATCTATATGCACACTCATGATAAGAGGGCAAAGCTGACAACATGGAGCATACCCACGGCAATAATTGGCATCCAGAGAAAAATTGGCAACATAAGACCTCGTCTCACGACAAATCATCTGGCATATATATGTACATATAGTGCATCCTAACATAAAAATCATTTCTAAAATAAATGCTCATGTATCTTAAAAAAATGTAAATTTCTCATATATCATAAAATTATGATTTCAACATAATTAATATTCGATTTATTCTTTTATAGCAAAATTTAAAATTTCTAAAACTAAACCATTTGATGCATTATCTTGAAAATTCATTTAAGAAAACATGCATAGCTATATACTTTGAAAAACATCAATGTCACAGGCTTATCCACGCACCTGGTGAGCTGACTATACAGCAGAATCGTCCCCGTTAATGATATCACCATCACCAAAAGAGACAAATGAATTTATGATAAGAAACGTAATCCTAACTAGAATAGATGAAAGAATATACAAGAAACGTGACTCAGTCTCTCTCGAAATCCTAATGAAATTTCGATAGAGAATAGTCTATAATACGGACTTCCCTTATACAATTCACACTCATCAAACTTACATTCATATTTGATTCACAATATACACATATCCACAAACCATTTCAACAACACTAGCCCAAATCTCGAGCCTACAATAACTTTCCGCATACATTTGTACTCGACCATATTCTTCGATTAAATTCATCATTCAAATACGCGCGGCCTGAAAGAACGACGCGTGGGAGCCATGCACATGGTGAAAATTCATTAGATTTTAACTTGTTGGGATGGATCATGAAGATTTTATATATATATATATATATATATGATATTGTTCAGATTAGATTTTAACTTATATTTAGGGATTTAGTCTGGTTTACAGGGGAAACTCTATCAGTTTCACATCTATGTGTCACCCCTACCCTATCTAAAGAGACAAGTATGACAGTTACATATAGGGTTTTTACGAGGTGTCTATCAAAAAACCTGTGTCCAAGTATGGTTAGCATACTCGAACAAAGAAACTGAACATGATCATGAATGTCATGAATGGATGAACATATTGTTATAGATGCTGACATGGCGGACATAATAACCCAGGATGTTACTTAACATCCGAAACTATATTGACACGCTACTTAACATGGCAAAACTGCCAATATTACATGGCATTCCTATGATGTGATATTTTCTACTCGTGTCACGACATGCTCATGATAAAACTGGTGAGACATTTCAATGTAACCGATGTAGTCACTTGAAATACCCAACATATTAATGAACAAAATGCCCAATTTTGGCCTTATTGAACATTTCCAATTTTAAAGTTTACTATCATCATCACTCAATACACTTTCCTATGCATCACCATACAACACATACACTAGCCAACACCAAATTTTAATTCCTTTACAAACTTGGCTAGGCCTTCCTAAGTAGACTTCTTGAATTCCAGCATCCCACTCAACATTATAAGCATCATTCTTATCATATCACACATAAAATCACATTTCCACATATATTCATGGATTTGGCCATACAAGGAAGTTTAAGAATTAAAACATTTCAAATAAAATTAAGAACAACTTAAACCATAACATGCTCCCAAGTATGAACCATGACAAATCATCAAAACTCAACATATCATATCATTCCCCCCAACAAAATCCATAAAATTAGCTAACCACTAATCTTACACACTTTAAAGTTTCCAACTTCAAACAAACACAACTCATTCCATAACCTCACCAAATACATGAACCATCATCAAAATCAAAAAAAAATTAACCCCATAATAAGACCTTATATTCAGCCAACTAAAAAACAAAAAACAAGCTTAGAAGTTGCCAACTTAAACCAATATAAACTCATGTCTAGTCATCATTTTAAGCTTGAATCATCATCATTCATTAATAAAAACACAAAAATAACCCCTAACAATAAAAAATTTGGCCATGGCTCCCTTCATAGGAAAAATTGGGCAATCTGTTGGTTTCTAATTAGGTCCCAAGATCATTATAAGCATGAAAAATAAGTGTGAATACATCAAATGAGATAGCGGAATACTCACATCGATCGGTTGAGACGATTTGATGAAGAACAAAACTCATTTTATGGCCTCCAAGGTGCGCCCACTGCAGTAGTCCACTGCCCAAATTTTCCAATTTTGAGGGATGATTTTGAGCTCCAAGCTTGAATCAAATGGTTCTCGGCTCGTGGGTGGGTTTCCCTATCACATTCGTATAACTCTCGGTGTGCTAGCACTTCCGATATTGCCATAAAATCAGCCCATAAATCCCTTCACTGCTCACGGTTTGGCAGTCCATGGCAGCCCCTTGGGCGTGCATTTGAGAGAGAGGAGAGAAGAGTGAAGAGAGAGTTGGGAAGAAAGAGAAAAAATGTGTGTTATGAATTTGCATTTGGGTTTCAAGTGTATCTAATACACTTTTGTGAATTTCAAATGAATTTCATTTGGATTTGCTTTTAAAAGTCAAACAATTAAAAGCCAACAACCACACATCATGTCACATCAAGTCAAGTGTCAAGTCACATCACTTAATCAAGTTGTCAAGTCACATCACTCAAAGTGACAAGTGATTTGATGCCTGAAACGACTAGTGATTTGATGCTTAATGCGACTAATGATTTGACGCTTGATTTGACTTGCGTGCCGTACTCGAATTCGAAATGCGAATGCGCTCGCAAATAATCTCGGGCTCGGGTTCGCTAATTTCAAATTAACGATTTCTCTATTGCGTCGTAATTAAATCTAATTTAATTAAATAATCATGCCAAGCATAATTACTATTCACGTCGCTAACGAATTAATTCTAAATTAATTCGTTCGCCCGAATTAAAATCCAATTTTAATTCCGCGTCGAAATCCAATTTCGTTTAATATATCAAATATATTAATTTACCGATTAATTCCAAATTAATCGTTATCTCTCTTTTATTGATATTTTATCCTAGATAAAATATGTCCGAAATTAATCCCAGATTAATTTTCTCTCTCTTCTAATTAATCCCAGATTAATTAAAGTGCGAGTCATACGTCATCGGTGAATCTTTGGGAAGCGACCCATGAGATCCCCGGATATGTTGGCAGTAAATTCGGTCGTCGGACTATCCGAACACGTAAGTACCTCGTACTATGTTTTACCGATTTACAAGACAAGGTTGGCCTCTAGCAAAGCGCCATGCCTACCCAATTCTCCGGAAATATCCTTACAGGAATAAAGGATCTGTATCAGGCGTAGTATACGTGGTATTGCATATTTCTGTCCAGTATCGGATGATCACGTGCTAGGCCTGGGGCTGGAATTGTGTCTGCCCCGTACGAAGCACATGTCGGATGTCTGGTAACTAGTCTCTATAATCGGATAAACCTGACCTAGTCATTTTATCCCGATAGCTGCAGCATTTAAGAGTACTAATACCGTATCCTACGTGACCATCATCTCCACTAAGACTGGAGTGATACTTCCGTCTTGACATCACACCTAACACACTACGATTCTCAATATGCCCAGTATTGGCCTACACAGAACCTGTTAAAGCCCTGGACGACCGCAACCAAAGTATATTGATTGTCGCAAGTATTAGCGGTGCAAGTCTCAGGTTAAGACTAAATACACATACCCTGATTTCGGACTTCTATAGACACATAGTCATACTACTAATGGAATTCCGAGGGGGTCTATCCAGAGCGAAGCTGTTTCCCGTACCATCGGTGAAACACAACCTCCTATTACACTTGCATGAGTATCCTATACCCAAATATATGAGAACTATGTCGTTGTGCCTTCACAACGCGCACAAGTGCAATACTAGTCTTTTACGTATTTATCGATGTTCAATCTCGATAATACTCTGACTAGGGATATTTAATGATTTATCATTCGTGATTGATACTGTCTCATATCATTCTCAATCAAGGAACAAATCATAAGGACAATCATCAACAATAAGGCTTAACCTATGCTCAAATCATCATAAAATGCATGGACATGAATGCTAATAACTTAATCAAGATTTAAAATGAATAAATGGATTTCTAGTCTTGAATACAATTTGGGGAAATGAGAAATGCAATCTTAAATTAAAAATTAAGAGAATGGGAGAGTTGTAGAAACTTACTTGCATGAGATAAAGCTTGAAATCATCAATTTCCTCTTTAAAATGGTGTGTCTAGAGTGAAGAAATTGATAGAGTTTTTAGAGAGAAAAATATGTTTTTGCTTAAGGATTGAGAAGAGTGAATAATAGTTTATTTATAGGCAAATGGTTGATATTTTTTTTTGAGTGGTGATACACTCACAAAAAATCTCACAAACAAATTTACAAACCCCTCACTGTAGCTACAGTGAGGAGGTTTGTAAATTATTTGTGAGAGTATCATTTTTGTTTTTTTTTAAAGTTAGAAGGAGTAGCTTTAATTGTGCCACATGTCTCCTTATGATTTTAAAAACGCAGCTTACTATTCACCTAAGAAATAACTTCATTTTTGACTTGGTTTTGATATGATTTTGGGAAAATGATCAACATGAGAGTAGTAGATCTCAGCCTAAACTTTTTAACAGTATAATATTATTAAAATTGGATATCAGGAGAAAACGTTACAAGCCAAAATACCAAAATTTATATATGACTCAATTAAGCTAAAAAGAAAGTGTTGAAGTTAAAATTCATCTCGAATCTCTGATCGGGTTTTTTTAATTTTCTAACCATTTAACACATGTTTATATGAATGATAACATGTCATGCATGATGAATTATTGTACTAGACATGTCATGACTGATCGGGATGTTACAAACTTGCATACCAACTCTGTCTGAGCCTTCAATTTCTCAACATGAGCTGGAAGTTGTGAATGTGAGTATGAATAAATCTTGGTTGAATCCTTATGTAATTTCCTTCTAGAAACTTAAACTTCCTGAAGATCAGAACGAAACTGTTGGATAGAGCAGAAATCCAAGAGATATTGTCTAGTATATAAGGCGTTGGATAGAAAATCATTCTCCCGACCACTTCTAAATTACTTAACTGAACAGCAAGCACACGAGGTGTTATTGAAGGTTCATTAAGGGCAAGCAGGATATCATTCTGGAGGAAGAACATTGTAGCAGAAAGTACTTCGAGCAGGCTATTATTGGCCTACACTCCATACTGATTCAGAGAATTTTTCCACGAAGTGCAAGAAGTGTCGCAAACATGCCACGAATATCCATTTCCCCAGAAAAGATTTAGCAACAATGCCTACCCCTTGGCAATTCGTTCAGTGAAGGATGGACATGGTTGGCCCACTGCCAGATTTTATTGGTGGAGCCACATTAAAAATTTCTGGCAACAGATTACTTCAATAAATAGGTAGAAAGAGAGGCCTACAATAGCCTTACCGGGAAGGATGTGGTCAAGTTCTTAAGGAAACATATCATTCTTAGATTTGGTCTTCCTTGGACTTTGATCACAAATAACGATAAACAATTTCATAATACAATGGTCGAAGACTTTTGCAAAGAAAATAGGATTTGACAGAGATTTTAATCCTAGAGTTTTCCTCAATCTAGTGGCCAAGCGAAGATCACAAATCAAACCATTTTCAACAAAGTAAAGAAGAAACTTGAAGATAGAAAATGATGTTGGCCCAAAGAGCTGTCCAATCTACTATAGGCTTTCTGGACTACTAAGCGAAGACTATCAAGCAATTCCTCATACTTACTAGTATACAGAATGGATGCAATCTTACCCACGGAGACTATTGTGCCTACTTTGAGAAGTAATTTGGCACAGATTCCTGAAAATCAAACAATTAATGAAACAGATATTAAATTATTAGAAGTGATTCAGGATGTGGCAGTCATCCATTTGGAAGCAAACCGGAGACACTTGGAAAATCAAAATAATAAGAAAGTCCAGCATAGAAAGTTTTCCTGAGGTGATTTGGTGCTCCGAGAAGCCTTGGACATTCAAAGAGAACCAAATGCCGAAAATCTGGTAGATAGGTGGAAGGGCCTCTATCGGATCTCAAAAGTCATAGGAAAATGAGCCCATAAGCTTGAAACATTATAAGGGCAACCCATTCCATCAATATGAAATGTCTCAAAGCTCAAGAAGTTTTCCTTTTGAAATGCAATGTAACTTGTAAATGTTAAAGTCCTATTACGAATAGGCAGAAATACAATTCAAAAATAAAAGTAATGTACAAATATGTTCGAATGCAAATAATGAATGTGAATAATACATGTGAAATACTTAATTAAATTGATAGGGAACGATTACCGGAGTTACTTCGACACCCTCCATTCAAGTATTGGCAAAATGATCAAAGAAAATTATAGCACGAATGGAAAAAAATAGATAAGGAAAAAGAAATCCAACTTGTCTATTCCCAAGAAAATTAAATTGGGTGCTTAGCCCCCTCAGAAGCATCCTCTAGTGAGCCTATACCTAACTTAATCTCTTAGAATAAGCATCCACTTTACTTAAGAATTCCCTGAGCAGAATGAAGCTTGTACTCGGTGAGCTTGCAAAAGTTATGAAGTAATAAGCTAAACGACGTTCTCATAATTTGAGAAAATTATGAGAATCCTCCAAAAAAAAAAGGTTATTCATTAATCAATAATTGAATAAAATGGGGAACCCATAAAACCGATTATGTAGTAACCAAACATTAAAATAAAAGATCGGTTACACATTAACCAACTCTCAATTGTGAGCATCAACAACCTAGATTACGTAGTTACTAATATACAAGTAAGTCAGAGCATCCACAGATGAACTATCCTGGAAAATGCCAAAGTGGATTCATAATTCCTTTGAAAATGATAAAATATTATTTTTTTAAGAGATGATTCCAACATACTAATACACCGGAGGATTCAACGACTTAACCAAATTATGGAAAATTATTTCTAAGTTGTTGTAAATGTCTTAGTTGAATCATTCTAAAATAACTTCTAAGTTATTACAAATAACTTAATTGATTCATTTTGAAAATTACAAACGAAGAACTCTGAACTCAAGCTCCAAGTTATTGCAAATGACTTAGTTAATTTATCTTACAAATTGCAAACCAGATCAAAGTACTTTGAACTCAAACTTGCAAAAATTTTAAAGGTCACTACTGAGCCAAAGTACAAAGGAAAGAAAATCAAAATGTCAATTAAAGAGGTGCATTCACTCTTCGTTGGATGGGAACCTGTGACCTTCTTCACCCACATCCGAGTCTTGATTCGAAGGGACACCGAATTGGTCATCTAAAGTCATCGGGAGGAAAAATTATCATTGAAATGAACCATTGACCATCCCCGAGGAAGATAACATGACTCATCAAAATCATAAAGGAGAAGCCCATACTTATGACAGTGACACCGAAATCCGCTTCGGTAGGAATGACGGAATAAATCAATCTAAACCGTATAAAATTATACTGCATCTCCAAAATGTATTTGGAGGATCTCTCTTATATTTCTTTCCTTGCAATATGTTGATGGTGTATTTCGACGAAGTACATTGAACAGTGCGGCCAGGGGTGGTAGAGATGGAATTTCCCTTTTCCAAAAGGGATGGATGTTCAAAGAAGTGTTAGCCAGTCTTCGGCTCGACGGAAAGTCCGGACACAATCTCCCGGGTTTAGCCGACCACTTGGCCACCGACAGAAACCTAAAGTCTATGATTTTCCTTTACACTTGTCATCTCCCGAAAGCACCGTCCAGGCTGTCACTATTATTGTTACGTGTAGCAGAGGAGAAAACAGAGTTGATATGGCAGAACCGTCAGACTATAGGCTTACTTTCGGAAAGGTCAGGCCTAGGGCAGAGAACCCGTCAAATTGGTCAGACAGCACATGGGAAGCATTGCAAGTGGGAAGAACAGTGTCGTACTTTGAGGAGTATATAAAGTGAGGGTAGTCTCATGTTTTAGGGATGGTTCTCTTCGAAAAACAGCTTGTAACAATAGAAAACAGCAACTGTAACCTCTTTCAACTGCTCGGCCACACGCCGACCTTATTCAAAACAAGTCGGCCGAGTCAGTTTTTGGTAATAAAACAACCCCCATCATTTTGTGTCCGTGGACGTAGGTTGGATTCGATCCACCGAACCACGTTAATACTCCTTATCAATTTGTGTATTTTTATGTCTTCCACTAAGTTTGCTTTTAGTCCCCTATAACCAAAAAATTTCACTGTCGAATGGAGGATTTGTCCCAGGAGCGGTATTCCCTTATCGTCATTGAAACGAAAATCAGCCGGCAACAGTTGGCGCAGTCTGTGGGGGTTTGACAAAAAAGCGACTTCCGTAGTAAGACAATGGTGGGAGGTAGAGACCGTAGGTTGGTGAATAGTTCACTAGCAGAATGGATGGATGGGGGAAGGAACGGGAAGAAGCAGAGTAGAACCGGAAAAAAAAAAAGATCTGTATGGAAAAGGGGCTGTGGGAAACAGAAGCCTTTCTTTGATGAGTTGTGGAATGGAATGTAAAAAGTTTAGCCAACGGCCATCCACAAAGGCTGAGTTGTGGAATGGAATGTAATATGTGGATGGGTTACGTCCGGTGGCAGCGGCTGACCAAATTCCTCTGTGGGAAGGTACTGTGCCTACTAAGCTACCAATATTCAGTTTCACAGATTACCAGAATAGAAAGATCGGTCAGTTAGCTAGTCACGAGGGCGCGGAGGAACGCCCATCAGGCCAGTCCTCAATTAGTGCAATGGTCTTCCCCGAACGAGAAAAATGACGGTAGAAAGTACGCGGGGGAGCCACAAGGAGCAAGGACTACATGCCTCGATTAGGTTCCCACATTTTCTCGGGATATATCAGATCCTGGGAAAATTCATTATTGAAGGATACCTATGGAGGGCCCAGCGCAGGGGAATCTTGTCGGCATGGTCAGGAAGCCAGAGCGGACCAAACGGATCTGAATAGGCCCTGATGCGGAAAAAAATAACTTATCGGTTCCGGTGAAGTTTACGGGTACGGAATACGCATCGGGAGTTCTCAGAGCTCAGGTTGGAGGACGTGGTTGGACCGCAAACACAAGAAGAGAAGAAAGTATTGTAAAAGCCTCTATTAAAATGTCCTGTAAAGAGTTGTAAGAAGGACAATAGGTCATTTGAATATGAATAAAACTCTCATTTTCTTTAAGAAACTTGTCTATCTTACTTGTTTGTTAAAAGAATGCGAAAGTTGTTTTCAATATTCTTTGGATGTGCTCAATATGAAGGGGCGAATTGAGATCAGGAATGGGCACCAAACCCGTGGCACGCCAAAATTGGTGTCATTTTCAAACCCCCGGGTGGAAGTGCGCCGACCTGGCTCTTTTCATTTTAAAGTGGATCTAGATCGCTTCAAGAGATGAAGTGCATTAGGGAGCGCGCGAACCCCTCGTGGTAGTATCAGACTCCCGGGGCCGGAGCGTAACTACCCCATGACTTGCATCTTTAAGGGATACCTCGAGATGGCAATCATGAGGAGAGAGTGCCCCCTTCAAGCAATCTGCCTAACCGAGTCAGCAGCAACACCTCAAGATGGCGACCGCGAGGAGAGAGTCCTCCCGTGAAGTAATCTGCCTAACCGAGTCAGCAGTATCAGCCCGGGATGGCGACCGCGGGGAGGGAGTTCCCCCGTGAAATCTTCCTAACCAGTTTAGGGGAGGCGATTGTGGGGAGTGCGTTCCCGTAGGTTTAGCATGACCGCTTGGATCAGGAGAAGCATGGCACGAGGAGGTTTAAGCCCTCGTGGTGTATGCAGGCTCCAAAGCCGCCCAGCATGAGGAGGTTATTGCCCTTAGGGTCTCGGCCGCTCACCAATCCATATCTCGGCTTACCGGGATATTGAATTGTAAGGCTCAGATTTATGTTTTTGAGACCTCAGGCAGGACACTGTCTCGGGGGATCTGAGTTGTTATTTGTACTTGTGAAATTTTTTCGTTTGAGGTATGTGCTAAGTCCCCCCCACCTTTTAACAGTTTTACTTTATTCTAATCTTAGTTTTTTATTTCCGCTAGTCTGGCAATGGACGCCCGCGCCAGAATTAGCAGAGCCTCGAAGGTTATTATCGTCCCCTATGTGTAAGTCTTGGTTATTATTCGGCTTGGGGCTGGATTTTGTTCCGCCGAGGCAACATGTTTATTCGGCTCGGGGCTGGATTTCGTTCCGCCGATGGAGCATGGTTATTCGACTCAGGGCTGGATTTCGTTCCGCCGAGGCCACATGGTTATTCGGCTCGGGGTTGGATTTCATTCACCGAGGCCTCATGGCTATTCGGCTCGGGGCTGGATGTCATTCCACCGAGGCCGCATGGTTATTCAGCTCGGGTCTAGATTTCGTTTCGCAGAGGCTCCATGGTTATTCGGCTCGGGGCTAGATTTCATTTCACCGAGGAGGCCACATGGCTATTCGGCTCAGGGCTAGATTTCGTTCCACCGAGACAGTATGGTTATTCGGCTCGGGGATAGATTTCGTTCCGTTGTGGCATATTATTCAGCTCAGGGCTGGATTTTGTTTTGCCGAGGCCTCATGGTTATTCAGCTTACGGCTGGATTTCGTTTCACCGAGGCTGCATGGTTATTCGGCTCGGGGCTGGATTTCATTTTGCCGAGACCGCATGGTTATTCGACTCGGGTCTGGATTTCATTCCGCCGAGGCCGCTTGGTTATTCAGCTCGGGGTCGGGTTATGTCCCACCGAGTGAGCTTCTTTAGTCTGGGGATGTAACATTCCCCCAGAGCCAAGTTTTTCTCTCTCCTCAGGGTCGGGTTATGTCCCACCGAGTCAGCTTATTTGGTCTGGGCATATAACATTCCCCTAGAGCCAAGTTTTTCTCTCACCTTGGGGTCGGGTTACGTCTCACTGAGTCCACTTCTTTGGTCTGGGGATGTAACATTCCCCCAGAGCCAAGTTTTTCTCTCTCATCGAGGTCGAGTTACGTCCCACCGAAAGGATCATCATCGGCTCAAGAACGTAGCGTTCCCTCCAAGGCCGGATTCAAAATTTATTGAGATGAGAACTTCTCCTCACATCCAAATTCGAAAGAGCAAGTTAGCAAGATAGAAGAGAAAATCATGCAAAGTATGAAAGGTAGGAAACGGAGCAGTCAGAGATAGGCAAGGAACAGAAGATTGCAAGATTTATTGAAACACAAGTATATTGATTATTGCAAATAACCACCTCAGGGTCACCCTCGTTCATTTGCCAGAACAAGGGCAATGGTTTCAACTCGATCAAGTTCAGGAGGAAGGATATCTGGTGTAGGCACAGCAAAAGGGATGCCAATTTTGGCCTAAACGACAAGAGGAGCTTCATCTGCTGTTTGGACGGCTACCTGAAGGGTAAAATGGGAATTTACTTCAAGTCAGAGAATCATTTTGATGGGCATCAGAATCTTCAGTAAACGAGCACATAAAGAAGGCAATAGAAGACCTGAGTAAATAACAAAGACAGCTTCTCCGTGGTTTTTGGAGCGACCACCGACCAAATGATAAGCACACCATCTTTTTTATAGTTTCCGGCATCAACTCGCTAATTCGTTGATACCGAGAACTAGAGGATGGATGTTGATGGTGTATTTCGACGAAGTACATTGAACAGTGGGCCAGGGACATAGATGGAATTTCCCCTTTTCCAAAAGGAACAGATGTTCAGAGAAGTGTTAGCCACTCCTCGGCCCGGCGGAAAGTCCGGACACAATCTCCCGGGTTTAGCCGACCACTTGGCCACCGATAGAAACCTAAAGTCAATGATTTTTCTTTACATTTGTCATCTCCCGAAAGCACCGTCCAGGCTGTCACCATTATTGTTGAGTGTAGCAGAGGAGAAAACAGAGTTGACATGGCAGAACCGTCAGGCTACAGGCTTACTTTCGGTAAGGTCAAGCAGCACATGGGAAGCATTGCAAGTGGGAAGAACAGGTCGTACTTTGAGGAGTATATAAAGTGAGGGTAGTCTAATGTTTTAGGGATGGTTCTCTTCGAAAAAACAGCTTGTAACAATAGAAAACAACAACTTTAACCTCCTTCAACTACTCGGCCACACACCGACCTTATTCAAAACAGGTCAACCGAGTCAGTTTTTGGCAATAAAACAACCCCCACCGTTTTGTGCTCGTGGACGTAGGTTGGATTCGACCTGCCGAACCACTTTAATACTCCTTGTCACTCTGTGTTTTTTCGCCTTCCACTAAGTTTGCTTTTGATCCCCTATAACCAAACAAATTCACTGTCGAGGGAGGATATGTCCTAGGAGCGGTATTCCCTTATCGCCCATGAGACGAAAATCAACCGCCAACACAATAGCTTTGGAAGCCAAAGATAACCGGAAAGAAGCTACTTCTTCTTCCAAACTCCTTACTTGAATTGATAATTGGCCAGCAGCTGCATTAGAATTCTCTTTTTTATTTTCTGATTCAGCTATTTAGGCTCGCATACAAACTAAATTAGCTTCGGTAGAAGCCATACTAGCTTCAAAATAAGATAAGAAACTTTGAGCTTGTACCAGCTCCGAGTCTTTGCCAATTCCCGTTTGATCTTCGTGATAGCAGCCTTGCGTTCTGAAATGATGTCTTCCTACTCATAGGACATGCCTCTCCACCGATTTCTATCTTTGGTAAGGGCAGTGATTTACTTATGCCGAGCAGTGAAGGTTTTCATTCCATCATGAGTGGCCTATAAGGCTGATAGGAATATGAATGGTAGAAACAGATTAAAGTAAAAGAAACAGCAATATTCCAGATACTTAATTCACTGTATTCATTCATAATATTCAAGAAACAAGAGTGTTGGCCATTTCGAGCATGCCGAGCTCCATTACAAATGATATTCTCCAAAAATTACCCCTCCACACACACACACGCTGCTAAACATAACCAACTGGAAGAAAAAGACAAAAAGAAAGATAACCAATTAAAGGGTGCCATCTGGTATATACAAAAAGCTAACAACTCTTCAATATTTGTATTTGGGCCTTCAGCAACCTCAGCTTCCAATGTCAGCCCCTTGACCCATCAGTAGATTCCACTTCAACTTCCAGGTCACGCCCAGCTTCTTCTCTGTTGCTATTCTCCTGATTTGCTTTGGTTCTCTTGGCTCTTCTGGCATAGACCTGCACAATAGGCCTATCATCAGCTCCCTCCAATTGAGCAACCTTGTCCTCAAGGTTGAAGTCAGGAAACTGTTTGCTAATCACTTCTGCGAGTTCCCAACTGTCATCACATTCGGGGAGATGCTTCCATTTAATCAACACTTCGAACCTTCCATCCACCAGCCTACGGATCTTCTTGACAATTTCAGGTGTCACCGCCAATTCCATGTCTCTGTTAAGGAGAGCAGGCAGAGGCTGAATGGGTTGATCAGTAACATTTCCGGTTTCTGGAAATTTTGCTGCCTTCAACTGAGACACGTGAAACACAGGATGGATCATGGCTTCCGAAGGCAATCGCAACTTGTAGGCTACCTCTCCAATTTTAGCTTCAATGGGATATGGACCATAATATCTTGGACTAAGCTTTTCATTCGGACGTCTGGCTAATGATCTGAACTTGTAGGGCTGAATTCTCAAATAGACTAAATCTCCTGGACTGAACTGAACATTTCGCCTCTTCTTGTCGGCTCTCTGCTTCATTCTATTTTGTGCAACTCTTAGGTTATCCTGTAGCAATTCTAACATCTCATTTCGTTCTTTCATTAACACATTCACCTCCTCTGCCAGTGACATTTCATCACTGAACTTTAGCAGCACTGGTGGCTCATATCCATATAATGCTTGAAAGGGGGTCATCCCAGCTGAGATATGGAATGTCGTATTGTACCAATACTCTGCCCACATTACCCATTTAACCCAAACCTTCGGCTGGCCATTCGTGAAACACCTCAAATAGTCCTCCAAGCACCTGTTAACCACTTCGGTTTGCCCATCGGTTTGAGGGTGATAAGCTGAACTCATCTTCAATGTCGTGCCTGCTAACTTGAATAACTCTCTCCAGAAATGGCTAACAAAGACCCGATCCCTATCTGATATTATAGAACAAGGAAACCCATGTAATCGCACGACCTCCTTGAGGAATAGGACTGCTACTTCCTTGGCAGTGTAAGGGTGCCCAAGGAGTATAAAATGGCCGTACTTGGTCAGACGGTCTACCACTACTAGGATTGTGTCAGTCCCTTGTACCCTCGGTAGTCCGCTAATGAAATCCATTGAGATATCCTTCCATGGAGCACTCGGGATAGGTAAAGGTTGGAGGAGCCCTTGTGGGCTGAGAGTGGAATATTTAACCCTCTGACAAATTTCGCAAGATGCCACAAACTTCTTAATTTCTGTCTTCATTCCCTCCCAAAATAACACCGACGAGATTCTCTTAAGGGTCCTTAAGTAGCCTGAATGTCCCCCTGCCTTCATGCATTAGAATCCCTCCTTGAAGTGAGAAGTGCGGCTTGCTGTGTGGATCAAGAATCAGACTATGAATTATGCCTCTCAAGCGAGGGTCCCCCTGTAACTCCTCTTGTAACTCGAGAATGGTGGGACATGAGGCTGTCGAAAAGGCTGTAAGTTGGTTCAGCGCCCATTGGGCACACCACTCGGCAGTATTAGCCTTCCTAGATAGCGCATCTGCTGCCTTGTTTTGAAGGCCCGGTTTATGTTGAATTTCAAAGTCGTATCCCAACAACTTCACTAGCCATTTTTGCTGCCCCTCTGTAATGATCCTCTGATCTAACAAGAATTTCAAGCTACTTTGATCAGTCCTCACTACGAATCTCCTGCCTAGCAAGTATGGTCTCCATTTTTCAATTGCTAACACAATGGCCATTAATTCCTTTTCGTATACAGACTTGGCTCGAGCTCTTGGGGATAAGGTGTGACTCCAATAGGCTACAGGGTGACCTTTCTGCATCAAAACAGCTCCCAGTCCATATCCTGATGCATCTCTCTAAATGAACTCTTTAGAGAAGTCAGGTAGAGCCAACACAGGCGCCCTCAGCATAGCTTCCTTGAGATTGTTGAAGGCCAGTGTGGCCTCATTACTCCACTGAAAGGAATTCTTTTTCAGAAGTTGTGTCAACGGAGCTGCTATTTTCCCATATCCATTTACAAAGCGGCGGTAGTATCCGGTTAGGCCAAGAAAACCTCTCAATTCCTTGATGTTCTTCGGTATTGCCCAGGAATTCATGCATTCTAGTTTGGCTGGGTCTGCAGATACACCTTGAGCAGAGATAATGTGGCCCAAGTATTCGACTCGTGGCTGCGCGAAAGTACATTTCTTGCCATTTACCACCAGTTGATTCTGCGATAATACCTTGAATGCAATCCGCAAATGCTCTAAATGAGCCTGCAAGTTCTTACTAAACACCAAAATATCATCAAAAAATACCAATATAAATTTACGAAGAAAAGGGCGAAAAATGTCGTTCATCAGTGCCTGGAAAGTTGATGGGGCATTTGTTAACCAGAAGGGCATGACGAGGAACTCGTAATGTCCTTCATGTGTGCGGAAAGCCGTCTTCTATGTATCTTCTTTTATCACACGAATTTGATGGTACCCTGATTTCAGGTCGAGCTTTGTAAACATCTTAGCACCGTGGAGCTCATATAATAATTCTTCAATAACCGGAATAGGGTATTTATCTGGTATCGTCAATTTATTCAAAGCTCGGTAATCAACACACATCCTCCATCCCCCATCCTTCTTTTTTACAAGTAACACTGGGCTAGAAAAAGGGCTGTTACTTCTCTTTATAATTCCGGCAGTGAGCATATCTTTGATTATGCCCTCTATCTCATTCTTCTGGTAATACGGATAACGATAAGGTCTTATATTAGGAGGATCAGCCCCTTCTTTCAGTCGTATGCGGTGGTCCTGCTTCCTCTCAATCGGTAACCCTGTTTGGTCTTTAAACACCCCAGGATACTCGGTCAACACTGCCTTAACTTCTTCAAGTATCCCACTGTCATTCTGGGTTTCATCACTGCCAACTACTGTCCTGAAACCAAATTGTATCAAGAACCCTACATCCCCTCCCACTACCGACCTCATCAGACTCTTGAAGGATACCAAGGTCCTCGATAGAGTGGGGTCTCCTTGCCATGTTATAATCTGTCCTTCATAAACAAACTTCATCGTCAATTTCTGAAAATTGGCGGATATATCCCCCAATGTTTGCAACCAAGCAACTCCCAAAACTACCTCTGCCGCCCCGATCTCAAAGGAATAGAAATCCTGCCTGAGAGTAAAACCTTGTACTGTTATCCACACGTCCCTGCAAACTCCTCTACCATGCACGCACACGCCATTCCCCATTTGGACTCCAAATCTCTTAGATTCATCTACCTTTAATTTTAATTTCTCAGCTAAACTTGGAGAGATAAAGTTGTCTGAAGCTCCACTATCCACTAAGATTACCACCTCTAAACCCCCGATTTGCCCCTTAATCTTCAGTAAGCTATTGTTTGAGGAAAACCCTAAAATTGTCTTGAGTGACAGGGCTAGCGTCTCCCCCCTGGGTATGTCCCTGTTCATCGTAGCTTCCATGTTGCGTTGGGCTGAAACATCTTGATCGTCAAGTTGTTCTTCTTCAGTGGATGTGTCGATGGGTGCATCATCTTCTTCCTCTTCGGTGACCACCAACCCATTGAATTGCCGACCCTTACAACGATGCCCTGGGTGGTACTTATCATCACAATAGAAACAAAGGCCCTGCTCTCTCCTTCTTTGGGCTTCCTTCTCTGATATGCGTTTGAGGTTGTCGCGACGAGTAGGGAGAAATTGACTCTCAGTTGGTCGCACTTCTCGTTCTGTTTTGAGATAGATGGGTTTTGTATTTTCAGCTCGACCCGTATCCACAACTCGACCTGAGCCCGTTTTATAACCTGTCCCCCAGTTTTGACCCGATCCTCCACCAGTGTACACCCCACGTGCTAGACCAACTAGGGCACGTGTTTTCCCATTCATCTCCTTCGCATGATCTATGGCCTCATTTTTTCTTCAATTCTCTGGGCTCTTTCCATCACCCCAGTAAGTTCCACGCACTGATGCAACCTCAATTCAGCCCTTATCTCATCTTGCAACCCATTCATGAACACCCCAATGAGCATCTCATTTCCCAGATCTAGTAAAGGTGCTGATAATTGTTCAAAGGCTTCTCGGTAACCCTGTTTGGTCTTTAAACACCCCAGGATACTCGGTCAACACTGCCTTAATTTCTTCAAGTATCCCACTGTCGTTATGGGTTTCATCACTGCCAACTACTGTCCTGAAACCAAATTGTATCAGGAACCCTACATCCCCTCCCCCTACCGATCTCATCAGAATCTTGAAGGATACCAAGGTCCTCGATAGAGTTGGGTCTCCTTGCCATGTTATAATTTGTCATTCATAAACAAACTTCATCGTCAATTTCTGAAAATTGGCGGATATATCCCCCAATGTTTGCAACAAGGAACTCCCAAAACTACCTCTGCCGCCCCGATCTCAAAGGAATAGAAATCCTGCCTGAGAGTAAAATCTTGGACTGTTAACCACACATCCCTGCAAACTCCTCTACCATGCACGCACACGCCATTCCCCATTTGGACTCCAAATCTCTTAAATTCATCTACCTTTAATTTTAATTTCTCAGCTAAACTTGGAGAGATAAAGTTGTCTGAAGCTCCACTATCCACTAAGATTACCACCTCTAAACCCCCGATTTGCCCCTTAATCTTTAGTAAGCTATTGTTTGAGGAAAACCCTAAAATTGTCTTGAGTGACAGGGCTAGCGTCTCTCCCCTGGGTATGTCACTGTTAATCGTAGCTTCCATGTTGCGTTGGGCTGAAGCATCTTGATCGTCAATTTGTTCTTCTTCAGGGGATGTGTCGATGGGTGCATCATCTTCTTCCTCTTCGGTGACCACCAACCCATTGAATTGCCGACCCTTACAACGATGCCCAGGGTGGTACTTATCATCACAATAGAAACAAAGGCCATACTCTCTCTTTCTTTGGGCTTCCTTCTCTGATATGCGTTTGAGGTTGTCGCGACGAGTAGGGAGAAATTGACTCTCAGTTGGTCGCACTTCTCGTTCTGTTTTGAGATAGATGGGTTTTGTATTTTCAACTCGACCCGTATCCACAACCCGACCTGAGCCCGTTTTATAACCCGTCCCCCAGTTTTGACCCGATCCTCCACCAGTGTATACCCCACGTGCTAGACCAACTAGGGCACGTGTTTTCCCCTTCATCTCCTTCGCACGATCTATGGCCTCATTTTTTTCTTCAATTCTCTGGGCTCTTTCCATCACACCAGTAAGTTCCATGCACTGATACAACCTCAATTCAGCCCTTATCTCATCTTGCAACCCATTCATGAACACCCCAATGAGCATCTCATTTCCCAGATCTAGTAAAGGTGCTGATAATTGTTCAAAGGCTTCTCGGTACTCGGCCACCGTACCACTCTGGCGTAGGGATAATAGTGTTTCATATCCACTACCATCTTGTGAGTTTCGAAATCTATCGAGTAATGCTGTTTTGAAACGGACCCATGAGGTTATAGGAGTTCTTGCATCAACCCATTGGTACCAACTCAAAGCTCTTCCCTCCAAACACACCGCTGCCGACTGCACTTTCTCATCTTGGGTAACATGATTCACATTGAAATATCGTTCCACTCGAAAATTGGTAGTTCTAACTTTCTCCATGTAGGGTCTCCCTTATATCTACTTGGTTCATTTGAGTTAGTGTGAGTATGGTCTGATGCTTCACCATCATCCTTCTCTTTGCCCTTGTCACTTCTTTTCATCATCTCCATTAATTCATACAACGAATTTTTCATTTCACTGATGTCAGTTTTTACTGTTGCAATTTCCTTCTCCAAAGCCTCTGTGAGTGCCTATATTTTCGGTTTAGCCATCCCGGAATCGTAATGCTCTGATACCAATCTGATAGGAATATGAATGGTAGAAACAGATCAAAGTAAAAGAAACAGCAATATTCCAGATACGTAATTCACTGTATTCATTCATAATATTCAAGAAACGAGAGTGTTGGCCATTTCGAGCATGCCGAGCTCCATTACAAATGATAATCTCCAAAATTACCCCTCCACTCACACACACACTGCTAAACATAACCAACTGGAAGAAAAAGACAAAAAGAAAGATAACCAAATAAAGGGTGCCATCTGGCATATACTAAATGCTAACAACTCTTCAATATTTGTATTTGGGCCTTCAGCAGCCTCAGCTTCCAATGTCAGCCCCTTAACCCATCAGTAGATTCCCTTCAACTTCCAGGTCACGCCCAACTTCTCCTCTGTTGCTATTCTCCTGATTTGCTTTGGTTCTCTTGACTCTTCTGGCATCGACCTGCACAATAGGCCTATCAAAGGCAAAAATCATATAACTTATAAACATTTTCAAGGTATCAAAATAAAAACAAAGGCAAATAGTAGAATTATTTACCACCATCATCTCTTAGGCAAAGAACTTTTCAAGGTCCTCTGTAGGGAGGCCCCTGATATAATTCTCATCACCTCGAGTGTAAAGCTCGTGTAGCACACTAAAAGCAAGCTTCTACATCTTCCCGGAACGCATCCACTCTTTTTACGAAGGTGTGGTCTGGTCTTTTAAAGGCTGGCCTCTATATGTCATGATCTCATTCCTCTATAGTAAGAGGGAGAGCACGTAAAGAAAATTGGTCATCCCCAGTTATGTCATCAGAGCGAACTCTGAAAGTACCCTGATTTTGAAATTTCTGGGCTTCAGTCCCGAGAATGTTGGAGAAGCAATGGGAGCTAAAGTTCCATCTCTAACATTGGTGAGCGACGAAGTTTCAACAATAAGAGCTCCACCCTCACCTACAAAATAAAAGCAAAATTATAAACATAAAATAGGAAGCGAAGAAAAATTAAACACAAGTGAAGTAGTGTGGAATTACCTGCTTGTGTGACCGTAATAGGTGAGGGTTCGGACACCTTTGAGATCTTTGTTGTTGTTCTTTGTTCCTGATTTTTCGAAACCCTCCTCTTCAAAAACTTTTGGGGAGCATAGGAAGTACACTCGAAGATGTAGGTACAGGAGGAACTGGCATAACTGCCTGCGCTGAAGGAATGACTTCTGGAGCACCCACATCCACAACAAAAACTAATGAATCTGTGGCAGGGATAACTGTCTCCATGACTTGCTCAATTACTCTAGGAACATCTTCAGTAGCTCTTTCAACAGGCCAGGATGTTTCCACTCTGAAACGCATTCTGGTGTCCCAGGAACATCCACCGGCTATCGAATTGATCTCTTTTGAAGAATCAAAGAATTCTAAAGAGGAATCTGAAAACTCGCAAAAGTGCTCGCCACTGGAGTGCTCGAGAGTAGTTATGACTCTGGAAAATTTACGTCATCCTCCGAGATATCTGGCACCAGAGCAAAAATAGTTGGAACAATGGTAGGGAAAATGAGGCTTTTGCCTTAGATTGTTACTCTTTTGCCTTTTCAATTGGTTCCCTTCTAGCGATTAACAACCTTGAGTCTCTCTTTGCAACTATCTTCCAGTCATTGTAAATAAAAGAACAAACATGTAAGACTTATAAATTTAAAGTCTTAAGCATACTTGAATTTGAAGTTTCACCCACCCAGACTACCTTCAATGGATTCTTTATCTAATTTGATGTGGATCGGTGAAGGCTTACGTGTCTTCACAGTATCCATCTTCTTCTCCGAATGAGTAGTCTTCTTTTGTTTTGGCCCTGGAGTGGCCTTTGAGCTTTCTACTCCTAATTTGCTTGGCTTTGAAGCCACCTTGACACCAGAAGCTGCCTTTAACTTTCCGGAGCTTTTTTCCTTATGCTCCGGTGGTGCTCTGTGCCCTCGCTAGTATATTTTCCTCACGTAAGGAGGAGGGATAGGGGGACTTCTCTCCAATATTGCTCCAGGCTCAAGTTCATCAGACCTAAAGGAACGGTCTCTTCACTGGAGTATATTTTGACCATCTCCCAATTGATGGCCGGACTGTTATCAACCCGTGACTTCAGCCTAACCCGAAAATACTAATGGTAGTGCAGTTGGTGGGAATATCCATTTCGCACCTCCCAATCAAAATGCCCATCATTTTCATTTGGTCAATTATCTCTTGTAGGGCACTCCCGCATAGGGATTTTTCTCAAACGGCCCAACGTATTTTTATAGTACGAAAGCCAAAGATTTGAGGGGACTGGCTTCAAGATACTTCCAACTAAAAGCATAAACACAAACAAATTTGAGTTAGAATTAACTCTGGATACCTAATCAAATAAAATCACAGACAGTGAGATGCACTTACGCATACCCTTGCTGAAAGTATAAGAGATACATTATGATTGGTGCTCCAATCTCCTCCAAACACCGGTAATCTTTAGAGAGGGAGAAAGTCCCCACTCCCTGAATTTTAACTCAGACACGAAGGCTTTGTAGAATGGAGTCATAAGTCTCTTCCATTCCTAGGCCTGAACAATATGGTAGCCTTTTGTCCCAGATTTCAAATAATAGAGGGGAATGAAGTAATATAAGAAAAAGAGGTGGCCGTCTGTCAAAAAATATTGATGGCTCCAAGAGCCTACAACCCTAGCAAGATGGAAGGATTCATTTACAGGGGTGACACGTTCATCACTGAAAGGAACTCTACAATAATAGTGTGGAAAGAGAAGGTCAGATATTGAACCTGTCATCTGAAAAATAGGATCTCATCTTCCTTAATATCCTGGGGAATATACAGGTCCCCAGTTATTATTCGGCCTCAACACTTGAAGGGAGGTTGAGGGTTTCATAAACCACTACAAGGGGTTATGTCTCAATTACAGGGGAACCAATTTTACAGAAGAAAGAAAAATTTTATTTCAGAAGATGATTTTATGTTCAAAAACAATAACGAAATGTCAATAATAAAGAGAGAATGAAGCCACTTCGACCCTTTATATAGGTATTGTTGGAAGAAACTTTCGTTAATCATGCTCAAATTTTTAGAATTTCTATTAATACACGTCTTTCACATTTATTAGACGTCTAATTATAAATGGCTATAAGCCCGACGTTTAAAGCGCTCTGATACATGTCTACATCATAAGAACTATTTAGTTCAAATAAACCGTCTGATGGAAATGTAATTTGGAAATAGAATCCAATGGAGTATGAATAAATAGAAGGCAGAAGGAGGAAAGGGAAGAAAACATCCAAATGAAAATATTACTGTCACACCTGTCAAACCTGTTGCCGTCAAACAAATTTATAAAGCAGGCTGGCAACAGGTTTGACGCTTGTTGCCAGCATGCCTCAATATTACTGTCAACCTAGGGGTGGGCATTATCGGATTCGGATCAGATCGAACCGAATCCGAATCCGATCCGAAATGCTCTGAGATATTTGATTCGTTCGAACCGGATCATCTTATTGAACACGATCCGATCCGATTTAAATTCGAATCGGACCAATCCGATCCGAAATCATCCTATTTCGGATCGGATTGGTTCGATCCGAAATATGATGATTTCGGATCGGATTGGTCCGATCCGATCCGAATTCGGTACACATAATCTGGTTTTGAGTAAAAAAAAACGAGCGGATCGGATCAAATTTTTTATTTTATTTAATATGTAACGACGTCGTTTTGCATATTAAATAAAAAAATATTCGAGCGAATCGGATCGGATCGGATAAAATCCGATCCGATCCGAAATCCATCGAACCGGACCAACTTAATTCGATCGGATTTGATAATCGGATCGGATCCGATTCGATCCGATCCGATGCCCACCCGTAGTCACACCTGTCCCCTTAGATATGGTATGGGTGACACGGAGACGTGAAACTGATATAGTTTCCTCTGTAAAACGGACTAAATCCTTAATACAAGCTAAAATCTAATATGAACAATATTATCAAATACACCGTCTGATAGGGAAGTTAATGTTGGTGCTAGAATTTAGCCACACACCTATTGCCAAGTGTCGATATGAGGTTAAATCTTCCTCAGCAAGCCTCATCAGTGGAACTGGAATAAGCAGAAAGAGGTCTTATGGGAGTATTACACATGGTACGATACTATAACATTATTAGACAAGAGAAATTAGGATGACTTCTGAAGTATAAATACTTTGAAAGTGTAGGACACAGAAATCGGCGACGCTGTTCTAGGCTCGCGGCCTAGTCGGGAGTACGGAGTAGCCCGCGGGGATTAAACCAGAGAATAATAGAGTCGCCACCCAGCGTGAACTGGGAAAT
The DNA here is from genome assembly GCA_019454045.1 of Zanthoxylum bungeanum. NCBI lineage: Eukaryota > Viridiplantae > Streptophyta > Magnoliopsida > Sapindales > Rutaceae > Zanthoxylum > Zanthoxylum bungeanum. The sequence continues at coordinate 22,424 of SKCR01033447.1, read as the reverse complement.
GATTTAAGGCTGCACTCACCCCTCGCAAGGGAAGACCTCAAACAGTTGGGTTCGAAATGGTCTCTTACTTATTCCACTTGTAATGAACGAATTTATGCGATAATACAACCGAGTCTACGCAACATACATACGTAAGAATAACCTACATCTAAGTTTGCATACAACCTATATCTAAATTCGCTTAAGACCTATATCTAAGTTTGCATGCATAAAAGTAAGTCGGAATAACGGCAAGCACACAATCTCAAGAACACATTAAATTAATACATGCGGAAATATAAATAAATAATTGTCTAAAAATAAAAAATTAAATGGAGATAATCAAATTCATAATATGAAAGAAATAACTAAATCATGCATGAAAATAACATACTATTCCTAATAAACAATGGATAAATACAAGATTGGATTAAACGAAATATATGTGTTTCTCAAGCGGTACGTGGAATTGTATCCCAAGTATAGACCGCACTACCATTGATTCAGATTTGGCTACAGAATTTACGTCTGGGTTTCCATCCGATATACCGCGAGAGATAACACAAAATCATTCATCCAATGGCCACAACATACATGAACCAACAATACGCATGCGAAGAAATAATAATAAATAACAGAAAAAAGAATGGGAATAAATAAAAGGGTACTTGTAGGACACAGAAATTAGTGACGTTGTTCCAGGCTCGCGGCTAGTCGAGAGTACAAAGTAGCCCGCGGGGGACTAAATCGGAGAATAAAGGAGTCGCCACTCAGTGTGAACTGGGAAATGATTTAAGGCTGCACTCACCCATCGCAAGGGAAGACCTCAAATCGTTGGGTTCGGAATGGTCCTTTACTTATGCCACTTGTAATGAAATGATTTGTGCAATAATCCAATTTAAGTCTACACAACATACATACGCAAGAATAACCTATATCTAAGTTTGCATACAACCTATATCTAAGTTCGCATGCATAAAAGTAAAACCTATATCTAAGTTTGCATGCATAAAAGTAAGTCGACATAACGGCAAACACATACGTGGAATTGTATCCCAAGTACAGACCGCACTACCGTCCATTCAGATTCGGCTACGGAATTTACGTCTGGGTTTCCATCCGATATACCACGAGAGATAACACAAAATCATTCATCCAATAGCCACAACATATATAAACCAATAATACGCATGCGAATAAATAATAATAAATGATAGAAAAAGAACGGGAATAAATAAAAGGTGCCCTCAGGTCTAACCTCTTAAGTCGCCTTTTGGAAGTGCGTTACGCGGTTGTCGGAAGGGTTGATGCTCCGTAACTTTTTCGATTTACTGGTTCGTTGTTTTCCTTCGTTGCCTCGCTGTTTTAGGCTGTTGTTTGCTCTGTTTTTGCTGTATTTTCTGGTAATTACAGGGGTTGTTTCAGTCTATTTTTTGGTGGTTACATGGGCAGTTTCAGGGTAGTATTTTCGGTAATTGAAAGGGCTGTTTCTGGGTGGTATTTTTGGTGATTACATGGCTATGTTGGACAGTTTTTGGTGGTAACAGGGGTAGTTTCTGGGTAGTTTGTGGGTTTATGGGTGCAGTTTATGGGTTTATGATGCAGTTTTTTTGGGTTGTGTTTCACGGTAGTTTAGGTAGTGATTTAGGCTACTATTTCTGCGGTAATGGTAGGGGAATTTATGGTGATGTTCTCGATGATGGAAGTGGAATTTGCGGTGATGTTCTCTCTGATGGAAGGGACTGTATGGAGGCTTTTTATTCTCGGCAATATGGAGGGATGTTCTTCTTTGTTGGGCGTGAATGCTCTAGGGGGTGAAGGGTTTGGTTTACGTGTCTTTTTTACGAGAGGGTAGAGGTTATCCTTGTACGGGAATGGAAGGTATCATGCAACTATGGAGGATATCTCCTAATCAGTGTGCTACAAGGAAATGATCTCTCTAATTTAGGGAGGGGATTGTTTTAGTTTAGGAAAAGGATTTATGGGATTTGATATGATTTCTTTAATTAGGGAATGTGATTTGATTTGATTTTTTTAATTCGAGAAGGTGATTTGTTTAGATTTCAATATGTGTTTAATGTGTTAATTATTATTTTGGAGGGATGGGCGTGTTGTTGGAAGGCTTGGGCGTGTGGTTGGTTATTTTGGTGGGCTTGGTGTGTGGGCTTGGTGGTGTGTGGGCTTGGTGGTGTGTGGGCTTAGTGTGGGGCTTGGTGTGGATTGCGGGGTTTTGGGCCAAGGATGAATTTTAAAACAGAGATCCAACGAGCAAACCCGAAGCTAAGCAAACGAAATAAATACAACAAGGTATCAATTTCTGAATTTTCCCTTCCGAAATCTGTTTTCCCGCGACTTCTGTAACTTAAAGGGTAGTGCCTCCGTACGAGGCTCATCATCGGGACTTATATGCAAAAATATAGTGCCTACAGTCGCCCCCACTTTGATGGGACTTGTGTAGTGTGTAACAGTGACAATCCTATCAAAGTTATGCAATACATTTTTACTTACCTGGCTCACCAGCTGCTGCCTGACTTGCCCGTTGCTTCAAATTGTGTTGATTTGGTGGTGAGGTCCTGCGACCCATGCGGTTCATCCCTGCAAGATGCTGTGATCTTTAGGAATCACTACCGGACTGAGCTGATATGATGGCGAGGTGCTTCGACCCCTGGACATTGTTCCCGAACCACCGAATGTGGGCTTTGTTCCCTGGGCTTTATTCCCGAACTGTGCTGAATGTGATGGCCAGGTGCTGTCGACCTCTGGGTTTTGTTCCTGAACCATTTGTGGGGTGGTCCATTCCCGAACCGTTACTGTGAGGTGGTCTATTCCCGAACTGTTACTGTGAGGTGGTCCATTCCTGAACCGTTACTGTGAGGTGGTCCATTCCCGAACCGTTACTGTGAGGTGGTCCATTCTCGAATCGTTGCTGATGAAGTGGGCCTCGACCCTGAGACTCATCCCCAAAACTGATACTGATATGGGCCTTGACCAATGCTCCATTCCCGGAGTGCCATTCCCGGCATACTGAACCTCATCCCTGAGACATTACTGATGTGATGGTTTATTCCCGAACCGTGCTGCATGAGAATGGTAGACTGGTCGCCCCCAGTCTCGGTTCATCTTTCTGTTCTTTGCTGCTTTCATTAAGTCACTTGGTGTGATGTTGCACACTAATCATACTATACTGCTTTTCATGAGATAATCTCGATAGCTACACATATTTTCATCCTCAAAGGATGTTCAGTGTCAAAACCAAAGAACCTTCAAAGTACTTGATACAACTCAAATTCGACTGTCGGAATAAATGATCTGAACTAGACTTCAAGTGTGTGTGTGCCAAGGTTCTTTCACAGCTTAATCCTTAAGTGAGCCGACTCGGTGATTTCGTTTCAAATAATGGGATCGGTGGGTCTAACCAACCTAGATGTCTTGATCATACCCTGCAATTACTTATTCGTACTCAACATGATATAGTTTTATTCTTCTTTTCTTTCGTCTTTTCATTTTTTTTCACTCCACTGGAATTCTTCCTCTCAACTGCTGATAATATGGGCTTCAACCTTGGGATTCATTGTCAAAATCGATACTGTTGTAGGCCTCAACCCTGGGATTCATTCCCGAAACCGATACTGATGTGGGCCTCAACCCTGAGATCCATTCCCGAAACTGATACTGATATGAGCCTCAACCCTGGGATCCATTCCCTAAACTGATACTGATGTGGGCCTCAACCCTGGGATCCATTCCTGAAACTGATACTGATATGGGCCCCACCCTGGGATCCATTCCCGAAACTGATACTGGTGTGTTGCTGATTCTGGTTGGCTTACATTTTTCGCTTTCTCCTTCTTTTAGAAACCTGTAAATATAAAACAGAACAAACAAAAAAAGAATGCAAGTACATTCGTGTATGCATGCATGCATGCATGAATGAATTTCATATTCCGTTGGGTTAGGTCTACTGCTAGTCCTCCTGGTGATCGCTCGGTCTCATCTTCCTCAGGAAAAATATTGCTTCAATCTGTCCATGTTGATCGGCTCGGTGAACTCGTTCCCTTCCAAATCTGAGAGTCTCATGCCCCATTTCCCATCACTTTCTGGACTATGTAGGTAGGGGTGGCAAAAAAGCCCGAAGCTCGACCCGGGGTGGAAAAAGCCGGGCTGGGCCAAAATAGATAAAAAAACATAAATAAATATATATATATATATATATATAATATATATATATATATATATGTTTGTATCATTTTTATTTGTTTTTATCATTTAAATTGTTAATTTATCAATGAAACTTGTGATTTATTATAAATTGTCTTTGTATATAGTGTAAATGTATTTTATATTTGTATATTTTAAAAATTTAAAATTTTTTAAGAAAATTCGGGCCCAAAAAAAGCCCCGGCCCAGGCTTTTTTTGTTGGCCCGGGCCCGGCCCGAGCCATTTCCACCCTTATATGTAGGGTCCTTCCCAGTTAGGTCTGAACTTTCCCCTCGGATATGTCGTTGACGACTTTGACTTCTTAAGTACCAGATCACCCTTTTTGATCTTAGTAGAACATACATTCTTGTTGAATGCTCGAGCCAACCTCTTCTGGTATAACTGCATATGACATAAAGACTTCATTCTCTTCTCATCCAGTAATGCTAACTTGCACTTGCAGTACTGCTTCCATTATGTAGACCAAAGAATAGGCGTGGCTCCCGTTGTAGTTCTCACAGAAATTATGTACCCCCACAGGGCGTACGATAGTTTGTCAGCCCAAATCTTTATAGTTCTTCGTCATCTTGGCTAGTATCATTTTTATTGTCTTATTGGCTGCCTCGACTGCCCCATTTGTCTTCGGTCTGTAAGGTGACTGTTGGTGATTATCTAGGTCCCAAGATCATTAAACAAGCATGATAAAGTGTTGAATACATCTCAAAGGAGTTGCGGAATACTCACATCGATCGGTTGAGACGAAACGACGAACAAAACTTCAAGATTTGGCCTCCAAAGCTCATGCCCATGTGTGTAGTCCACTGCTCACAGTTTCAGTTTTGGATCATCGTTTTGAGCTTCGAATCTTCGACGAACGATTCCCGGCTCAAGGGTAAGTGTCCCTAGCACTCCCGGCTCTCGGGAGTGCTAGCTCGCTTGGATGTTGCCACAAAACCCCTTAACTTACCTTGTAAAATTCGGCCAACCCATGGCAGTGCCATGGGCGTGAACATTGGAGAGAAATGAGAGAAGAAGAATTGTGTTAAAGTGGTCAAAAGCATTTTCAAAATGCTTTATATATTTACCATAATATATATTAAACATTTACCAAATAAATCAATAAAATAATCAATGGTAAATGCCTTCACCAACCAACACTATTCCAACAACTTACATCAACTATTCATTTCACTTTAAAGTGACATGTCTATCAATCAATCAATCACTCACATCAATCAATCAAATGTCACATCACTCAAAGTGACGTTTGATTTGACGCTTGATGTGATGAATGACTTGACGCTTGATGTGACGAATGACTTGACGCTTGATGTGACTTACGTGCCGCACTCGCATTCGAAATACGAATGCGCTCGCAATCACACTCGGGCTCGGGTTCGTTAATTCCAATTAACGATTTATCCGTTGCGTCGTAATTAAATGATTACGCCTAACGAATTCACTATTCACGTCGCTAACGAATTAATTCCAAATTAATTCATTCGCCCGAATTAAAATCCAATTTTAATTCCGCGTCAAAATCCAATTTCATTTAATATATCAAATATATTAATTTACCGATTAATTCTGAATTAATCGTCGTCTCTCTTTTATGAATATTTATCCTAGATAAAATATCTCCGAAATTAATCCTAGATTAATTTTCTCTCTTATCGAATTAATCCCAGATTAATTAAAGTGCGAGTCATACTTCATCGGTGTATCATTGGGACGCGACCAAGAGATCCCCGGATATGTTGGCAGTAAATCGGGTCGTCGGACTATCCGAACACGTACGTACCAAGTACTACGTTTTACCGATTCACAAGACAAGGTTGGCTTCTAGCAAAGCGCTATGCCTACCCAATTCTCCGGAAATATTCTTACAGGAATATGTGATCTATATCAAGCGTAGTATACCGTAGTATTGCGTATTTCGATCCAGTATCGGACTGTCACGTGCTAGGCCTGGGGTTGGAGTTGTGTCTGCCCCGTACGAAGCACATATCGGATGCCTGGTAACTAGTCTCTATAATCGGATATACATGACCTAGTCATAATATCCCGATGGCCGCGCAGCACTTAAGAGTACTAATACCGTATCCTACGTGACATCATCTCCACTATGACTGGAGTGATACTTCTGTCTTGACATCACACCCAATACTCTACGATTCTCAATATACCTAGTATCGGCGTACACAGAATCGGTTAAAGCCCTAGACGACCTCAACCAAAGTATATTGATTGTCGTAAGCATTAGCGGTGCAAGTCTCAAGTTAAGACCAAATACACCTACCCTAATGTCGGACTCCCATAGACACATAGTCAAACTACCAATGGGATTCCGAGGGGGTCTATCCAGAGCGAAGCTGTTTCCCGTACCGTCGGTGAAACACAACCTCCTACCGCACTTGCATAAGTATCCAATACTTAAGTATATGAGAACTACGCCGTTGTGCCCTCACAATGCGCACAAGTACGATACTAGTCTTTTACGTATTTATCGATGTCCAATCTCGATAATACTCTGACTAGGGACATTTAATGATTTATCCTTCGTTGATTGATACTGTCTCATATCATTCTCAATCAAGGAACAAATCATAAGGACCTCTCATCATTTATACATCTTGGTGATCTAATCACAAATGATAAGAGTGCAATTTCCTTTGTCACATAGTTAATTTGTACAACAACACAATGATCTGTACAAATAGTGACGCTATGGGTCATAACTGTCCAACAATCTCCCACTTGGCCTATACCAGTCACTCAAGTGTTTAACACCCGAACTATGTACGGTTGCTCAAATTGCTGAGAAAAGGTTTCGTCAGTGGATTTGTATAATTATCGTCTGATGCGATTTATACGATCATCACATTGCCACGATGCATGATCCGAACGAATCAGATGAATAGTCGAAGTATATATCTGGATCGTTGATGAGACCATTAATTCTTTAGCCTGTGCTGACGCCTAGCTCAGCTGCTAACAGAAATATATCTAATCCAATTAGATTTATTATTGACCCAGATTGCTTCTATTGCTTCCTCAGCTGCTGCAATTTATCCGCATTTGTTGTTTATTCGGTAACAGTATCTTGCTTGGAAGATTTCCAGCTCACTGTATCGTTATTCTAAGTGTATAGTACCGTTTGCGATTTTCAGTCGTTTTATCGGTTTGGAAACTTGCAGTAGTGATCCCAGTCACTTCAAGTTCTCCTTCTCCACAGATTAAGACAGCATCCTTAGATCTCTAAGATTCTAATGGATGTTCTGAACATCAATCCAGTGACCATCATCTGGATTGGCCTGATTGTGAATCCATATGCTCAAAGCGTATGAGACACCAGGTCATGTACATTTTTCAATGTACCAGTTCTCGCAGAGTTTTAACAACTTAATCTATCCCAGTAGATCTTTATTCCTAGAATAAAGGTTGTCACTCCCAAGAATTCTAAGGAGAATTTTCTCGAAAGCCAAGCTTTCGCCGATAATTTTATATGGGAATCTCATTTCCAAGAAATGAATATGTTATCATTATTTTATTAAAGGACATTCTTGTCAGTGCGCTCCCACTAACCTTCTTATATATACACAAGAATCATTTTCGTTTTGAATTAAATCATAAACCATTATGATTATATCAAAACGATGATTCCAAGAACCTAATGCTTGCTTCAATCCAAACGTGGATCGAATAACCTGCAAACCTTGTTTACTGGTTTTAGTACGACAAAATCGTCAGGATGTTATAAACATCCTCCGAAGGGTTTCCGTTTAAGGAAAGTGATTTTGATCTTTAACTGACACATTTCATAAATGAAACGTGCAGCTACTGCAAGCATTTTCCAAATGGATTTACCGTGGCAACAGGCAAAAGGTCGAACCGTAATCAACACAATGTTGATAACGATACCTTTCCGCTACAAGCCTAGCTTAGTACGTTGGTATGTTGCCATCCATGTATGTCTTCCTTGAAGACTTATACAGTACCTATAGGCACAATGCCTTATGGTACATCAACTAGTGTCCAAACAGAGTTGTTATACATGGAATCCATTTTGGACTCATGGCATTTTGCCATAACGGAAGTCGATACCTTGTATCACTTTCTCATACGTAGTCGGTTGGTATACCTCAACAAGATTGACATCTTTATGAGGTGAGATCAGAAACCCATACCCCAGGTTGTTTTCTGATTCTCTCCGATCTACGCAATTTCTTGTGTATACGAAGATTAACGGTATAGTTTCATCCTTGATGAACTATTTTTGTTCCATTAAGGACTTCGTGCCTGAAACAGTATTATTCTGATTTTCATCGAGTTATACCGTCCTCCAACTGACCACTGCATATCGGTAATCCTCTAAGGAAGACCGCATGGCGAGCAACAATTACAATTGTTCTCTAGTGAGTTGTATAAGTACTATACTTATGGTTTTTCCCTAGGATAACCTATATTTGGCACTTATCCAATTTGGGTTCTTGTTTGGTATCATCCAAACGTAAGCCTAGCATTCCCAAATCTACAGGAGTGTGAAACCCAGTTTATTTCCCATTCATATCTAATATGAGGTCTGTCAAACAGATTTTAATGGAACCTTATTCAAAATAAGTTTTGCACTGTTAATGCTTATCTTTGAAGGAAAAGGTAGCTCAGAGCGACTAATGATTAACCTTATCATGTCCAACAAAATTCGGTTTCTCCGCACGGACACACCGTCATACTGACGTGTTCCAGGAGGAGTCCTTATTTGAAAAATACTATACTCTTTCAAATATATTTGAAACTTATTGCTTAAGTATTTTCATTTATGGTCTTACCGTGATGGTTTGATACTTTAGCCGATCTGTTTGTCTATTTCGTGTCGAAACTCTAAAAGTTTCCGATTTGTGTTCTTTAAAGAGACACATAACCATAACGTGATGCCACATACGTTAAGGTCACGAAACATTCATATCCACATCTAGCCTAGCTAGATATGGGCCCACTTACTTCACTATGAATAGGGCTATCAGATCGGTGGCACTTGCACTTTTACCAAGTAAATAGTATTTTAGGTACCTTACCTGATAAACTAGATTCGTAGACTTTATTTGATTAGTCAAATCAGTCCTAGTACCCACTCTTCAAAAGTGTGGATATACGACTCTTGTTTAATTGTGTCCCAGACAACAATGCCACAATTAGTTTCATCTGATTAGATCAGTATGAGCTATTAGTTTGTCATTTTATATGTTCGAGATTTTATTTATATTCAAAATATAAATACTGTTATTCACATCTAATGTGTTTATCTCAATATCATCTTTATATAATAAAACACTTTAGTATTCTAGAATATAAAGGTTCATTCGCAACGGATTGAACACTGATATAGAGATAATGTTTCTAGTCAAACTAGTTACATTATAACAGTTTCCTAATTTAGGTATACACCCGAAGGTAGTTCCTAAACTTAGGTATCTACGGTCGAAACAGCGACTTTCATCCCGTTTCCGATTCGCAGATTAACGTCAGCTTGAAGTCAGTATCCTGCTCACAGTAGATTCTGAACATCAATACATATATTTTATGTACCATACTAAGTGTTTTAAAATCCAATTTTAATACTAGTAATGGACATAATTTTGACAAACATCCTTAAAGTCAGAGCCTTGCCCTTTCTTTAATTCCTCCGTGTCTGCCATATCCAAACGACAGCCACTTCGGGATATGTCCTTTATCTTCCCAGAAGATAATAACGATATTGCCTTTACTCCTTTTCAATATTTCAGAAGTCTTTGGCCAAGCCTTGGATTTCTAGAATATTGACGTAAAGTGCGCCTTGCGCTACTTAACTAATTGCAAAGTTTGACTTCGTCTCCTTGAGATTAGTCATTAATTCTCCAAGAATTATTAATTGCAAATTTAATACTTCTTAAATCTAAACATAGATTTATAACAAGTACATTGAATTAAGCACTGTAAGTCATCATCACATAATACTTCCAAAGATTATGTTCCATTAACTTGCTCAATTCCGGGTTAAGGTATAATAGGTTATTTTATCCAATAAAGTAACTTATTATTTATTTTCAGGACCATCCTGAAATTTCATTCCCAATTTGAAAATTTAAACCATTTAAATATTATCTTCCAAGATTATATTTTAAATGTCCAATCTTTCAATATTTCTTGATTTTAATAGTCCAACTATTTAATCAATTATTTCCGGTACTATTTATTATAATGATTACAATAATCCAATTATTCAATTAACTATAATATTAATTCAATTATATTGATTACTATAATCCAATTATAAAATCAACTATTTATTGAATTTATTTGAATATAGTCCAACTATATTAATTAAAACAACATTAAATATTAGTCCAACTAATACTTTTAATTATTTGACGAGTGATATTTGTTTGAGCGCGTATGGCGAGTAATTGAACGAATATTGCAAATTCAATTCTTGCCTCCCACTATTTTTCGGCGAGCCTCTAACCCTCTGTCGAGTACTCGGGAAACCGTATTTCCTAGTGGGCTAGGATCCCGTTAAATGTCACACAATCTTGACTTTGGCCAGCAAATTGTATGATAATTAACTAGGTAGATCTCTAAGATCAATTGGATCCAATCCAATTCCTAGGTCCGGTAGGTGGACATCCAAGTCCGAAACATATATCATATATATGCCTATATATCCAATATGTACCCTAACCGTTTTCCTCTGAATCAACTAGGCCTTGGCTTTGGCACAACAAACCTAATGATCCCAGTCAAGCGCGACCCATAGACCATGGAAAGTTCGTAATCAATGTCGAGTGACAAGAAGCGGTCTTGACTTTGGCCAACAAACCACAACTTGGACAAGACACCGATATGGAACAAAACTCTCGTGATTCAAACACATCTTCGACAGACAAAGGGCTTGACTTTGGCCAACAACCCAATGCCAATCTCGGATCTTGAGTAAGAAACACTCAATGGAAGGAAAAACGCATGATATTGAGCGAGGGTTTTTCGCGTGCAAATTGGCTACCAATTTATTATCTTTGTTAAGGTCTCATCATCATACACCCTTAAACATGCATTCTAAATACATAATAAAGCGCATATGAAAATAAATAATAATGATATGCGAATGGATACTTAACACATTGATCCTAGATCAAATCTCTCCCTTTCTCTCTCATGCTAGCACTTGTATTACTTCTACCCGTTACACTACACTTCTAAAGAAACCTCATTTACATTGAGGGGAATAGGTGAGAAGAGAATACAAAGAGAATAGAGGTGAAAAGGCTGGACAAGCAGGTCCAATTTAATAAATCAAATTTATTACAACAATTTCGAAATTGCCATTGCCCGCCCTGACTAATATCCATCCGATTTACATTATTCATTCATCACAACCATGTATTCACACAAAGCATGTTATCAATCAATCTAATCAATTAATTAATCTGATAATTAGTGATCATCCAATGTTCAAACAACGATTTGATTTTGCTCGAGTCAAACTCGTTTTGCGAATAAGTACTCAAAGTACAGATTCTCGAATTAAATTAAACTACGTCATTAAATCCAATTTAATATGCATTCAATTCTAATTCGTTATTTAATTCCAAATTAAATATCACACTTTAATAATAAACCTTTTACGACTTAAATTCCAAATTTAATCATAACGCGTCTCAAAGACCGATTAACGTCCAACGTCAATTCAATTAAAGTCTAATGGACTTTTAATTGATTTCTTAAGGCGTGGACTTTTGGTCAACTCGGGTCAAACCGAATAACCAAAATCCAATCCGGGATTGACCCCATAAGCCCATAAATCAATCTTGGCCCATTAGGCCCAATTAAACTTTAAAGGTTCATTAAGTCGCAGTTGGGCTTAACGGAAGTGGTTTTGGGCCCAATTGGATCCAATCCATTTGGCCTAAACCAACTTTGTACAACAAAGCCCAATAAGCCCATTTACAACTTTAAAAGCCCAAATCCAATTCAAGGCCCAATTAATTAAATTCATAAAGTCCAATTTCATAATCTAATTAACCTAAAGTGCTTATGATGATTAATCACCTAAATCGATATTTCCGAAACATCAAATAAGTCTAATTAATCATGCTTAACATCATCATCACATGTCCAACACATTAATGAAAAAATCAAACCCATTTACATGCTTCTAAGTCTCGGCCAAGGAAGGTAATTTTGTCCGATTTGAATTTAATCCGATTAATTACACAATCGACAACGAATTAACTTCCCGAATGATTTCATACACATCTAATATTCATAAAATCAAAATTCCAAGACTTTAAAGGGCATTATCCAATTCGGCCAAGGTGTGGAATTTAGGGTTTTTGTTCAATTTAAAATTAAATCCAATTCAATCTCAAATTAACATCATCCAAGATGATTCCAACTCATCAAATGAACCGAAATCAAAAAATTCCATGGATTCCAAATCCTAATCACATTCGGCCAAGGTGTAAAATTTGGGGAAAATTATTCCAAATTAATTTTCAACAAATTGATCCAACCAATATGCAATTAAACATGTTATAAGCATACTCAAATAATAAATTCATTCAAATCATGCTCAAAACAAATTTACCCAAATTTTTAAGCCCTAAAATTTCATGCTTGCACCTAGGCTCATGATGCCATTGTTGGTGATTATCTAGGTCCCAAGATCATTAAACAAGCATGATAAAGTGTTGAATACATCTCAAAGGAGTTGCGGAATACTCACATCGATCGGTTGAGACGAAACGACGAACAAAACTTCAAGATTTGGCCTCCAAAGCTCACGCCCATGTATGCAGTCCACTGCTCACAGTTTCAGTTTTGGATCATCGTTTTGAGCTTCGAATCTTCGACGAACGATTCCCGGCTCAAGGGTAAGTGTCCCTAACACCTTCATATGTCTCTCGGGAGTGCTAGCTCGCTTGGATTTTGCCACAAAACCCTTGAACTTACCTTGTAAAATTCGGCCAACCCATGGCAGTTCACTGCCATGGGCGTGAACATTGGGAGAGAAATGAGAGAAGAAGAATTGTCTTAAAGTTGGTCAAAAGCATTTTCAAAATGCTTTATATATTTACCATAAATATATATTAAACATTTACCAAATAAATCAATAAAATAATCAAATGGTAAATGCCTTCACCAACTAACACTATTCCAACAACTTACATCAACTATTCATTTCACTTTAAAGTGACATGTCTATCAATCAATCAATCAATCACTCACATCAATCAATCAAATGTCACATCACTCAAAGTGACGTTTGATTTGACGCTTTGATGTGATGAATGACTCTACGTGCCTCAGAAGTAGAGGTCGATGATGGGAAACCTTGGTACTACAATATTCAGAGATATCTAGAACGAGAGGAATTCCCATAAGAAGCAAGCAAAAAGGATAGGCTAGCCATCCAGAAGTTAGATTCTCAGTTTGTGAGTTTGAAGGGAGAAATATACAAGAGACAAGCAAATGGCATCCAGGTGAAGTGTCTGAGGAAGGAAAAGGCTCAGAAAGTGATGGAAGAAGTACACACCGGAGTATGTGGACCGCACATGAATGGATTAAACTTGTCCCGCAAGATAGTAAGACAAGGCTTCTACTAGTCGACCATGGAAGCTGACTGCGTGAAGCTGGTAAAACATTGTCATGATTGTCAAACGCACAGTAATTTTAACCATTTGCCTCACACAAAATTATACGGGCTGTCATAGCCGTGGCCTTTCTCAGCATGGGGAATTGATATGAACGGAGAAATTCAACCGCACTCATCAAATGGACATCGTTTATAGTAGTGTCATAGACTACTTTTCCAAATGGGTAGAAGCCGAGTCATTTCGTAATGTCACAGCAAAACAGATGGCGAAGTTCATAGTCCGGAACATCATTTATCGGTATGGGATGCCGCATCATGTAGTAACAGACAACGAAGTCCAGTTTTAAGGAGAAACGAAGGTAATGCTACAGAAATACGGGATAGGACATCATAAGTCGTCACTATTGGACAGTTATGACCCATAGCGTCACTATTTGTACAGATCATTGTGTTGTTGTACAAATTAACTATGTGACAAAGGAAATTGCACTCTTATCATTTGTGATTAGATCACCAAGATGTATAAATGATGAGAGGTCCTTATGATTCGTTCCTTGATTGAGAATGATATGAGACAGTATCAATCAACGAAGGATAAATCATTAAATGTCCCTAGTCAGAGTATTATCGAGATTGGACATCGATAAATACGTAAAAGACTAGTATCGTACTTGTGCGCGTTGTGAGGGCACAACGACGTAGTTCTCATATACTTAAGTATTGGATACTTATGCAAGTGCGTTAGGAGGTTGTGTTTCACCGACGGTACGGGAAACAGCTTCGCTCTGGATAGACCCCCTCGGAATCCCATTGGTAGATTGACTATGTGTCTATGGGAGTCCGACATCAGGGTAGGTGTATTTGGTCTTAACCTGAGACTTGCACCGCTAATGCTTACGACAATCAATATACTTTGGTTGAGGTCGTCTAGGGCTTTAATCGGTTCTGTGTACGCCGATACTAGGTATATTGAGAATCGTAGAGTATTGGGTGTGATGTCAAGACAGAAGTATCACTCCAGTCATAGTGGAGATGATGTCACGTAGGATACGGTATTAGTACTCTTAAGTGCTGCGCGGCCATCGGGATATTATGACTAGGTCATGTATATCCGATTATAGAGACTAGTTACCAGGCATCCGACATGTGCTTCGTACGGGGCAGACACAACTCCAGCCCCAGGCCTAGCACGTGACAGTCCGATACTGGATCGAAATACGCAATACTACGGTATACTACGCTTGATATAGATCATATATTCCTGTAAGAATATTTCCGGAGAATTGGGTAGGCATGGCGCTTTGCTAGAAGCCAACCTTGTCTTGTGAATCGGTAAAAAGTAGTACTTGGTACGTACGTGTTCGGATAGTCTGACGACCCGATTTACTGCCAACATATCCGGGGATCTCTTGGGTCGCGTCCCAATGATACACCGATGAAGTATGACTCGCACTTTAATTAATCTGGGATTAATTCGATGAGAGAGAAAATTAATCTAGGATTAATTTCGGAGATATTTTATCTAGGATAAAATATTAATAAAAGAGAGATAACGATTAATTTAGAATTAATCGATAAATTAATATATTTGATATATTAAACGAAATTGGATTTCGACGCGGAATTAAAATTGGATTTTAATTCGGGCGAACGAATTAATTTGGAATTAATTCGTTAGCGACGTGAATAGTGAATTTGTTAGGCGTAATCATTTAATTACGACGCAACGGATAAATCGTTAATTTGGAATTAATGAACCCGAGCCCCTTTTCTATCTCGTAAACAGGTCTGCTTACTGTTGTCAACACTAGAGGTCTCATCACTAACTTCTCAGGATTTTCCCAAGTCGTGGCTAGTGTAGCTAATGTTGGACAGTTATGACCCATAGCGTCACTATTTGTACAGATCATGGTGTTTTTGTACAAATTACCTATGTGACAAATGAGATTGCTCTCTTATCATTTGTGATTAGATCACCTAGATGTATAAATGATAGGAGGTCCTTATGATTAGTTTCTGGATTGAGATGATATGAGACAGTATCAATCCATGAAGGTATAATCATTAAATATCCCTAGTTAGAGTATTATCGAGATTGGACATCGATAAATACGTAAAAGACTAGTATTACACTTGTGCGCGTTGTGAGGGCACAATAGCATAGTTCTCATATATTTGGGTATTGGATACTCATGCAAGTGTAATAGGAGGTTGTGTTTTACCGATAGTACGGAAAACAGCTTCGCTCTGGATAAACCCCTTCGGAATTCCATAGGTAGTATGACAATGTGTCTATGGAAGTCTGAAATCAGGGTAGGTGTATTTGGTTATAACCTGAGACTTGCACCGCTAATACTTGCGACAATCAATATTCTTTGGTTTTGGTCGTCCAGGGCTTTAACCGGTTCTGTGTACGCCTCTGCTGGGTATATTAAGAATCATAGTGTATTGGGTGTGATGTCAAGATGGAAGTATCACTCCAGTCATAGTGGAGATGATGTCACGTAGGATACGATACTAGTACTCTTAAATGCTGCAGCTATCAGGATATTATGACTAGGTCATGTATATCCGATTATAGAGACTAGTTACCAGACATCCGACATGTGCTTTGTACGAGGCAGACACAATTCCAGCCTCAGGCCTAGCACGTGACATCCGATATTGGATCGACATACACGAGACTATGTATACTACGCATGATATAGATCGCTTATTCCTGTAAGTATGTTTCTGGAGAATTGGGTAGGCATGGCGCTTTGCTAGAGGCCAACCTTGTCTTGTAAATCGGTAAAATGTAGTACTAGATACGTACATATTCGGATTGTCCGATAACCGTATTTACTTCCAACATATCCGGGGATCTCATGGGTCGCTTCCCGAAGATTCACCGATGACGTATGACTCGCACTTTAATTAATCTGGGATTAATTAGAAGAGAGAGAAAATTATTCTGGGAATAATTACGGAGATATTTTATCTAGGATAAAATATTATTTTAAACAGAGAGAACGATTAATTTGGAATTGATCGATAAATTAATATATTCGATATATTAAACGAAATTGGGTTTCGACGCGGAATTAAAATTAGATTTTAATTCAGGTGAACGAGTTAATTTATAATTAATTCGTTAGCGACGTGAATAGTAATTATGCTAGGCATGATTATTTAATTAAATTAGATTTAATTACGACGCAACGGAAAATTTGTTAATTTGGAATTAGCGAACCCGAGCCTGAGATTATTTGCGAGCGCATTCGCATTTCGAATTCGAGTGCGGTACGTAAGTCAAATCAAGTGTCAAATCGCTAGTCACATCAAGCGTTAAATCATTAGTCACTTTGAGTGATGTGACAACTTGTCACTTGATTGATTGAATTATGTGACTTGATATAAGTTGTTGAAAAGCTTTTTGAAAGCTTGAATGACATATATTGTTATTTAATTACTTTGACTTTTGGAAAGCAAATTGTGTATTTGATTTTAGAAATTCATTTACCAATTTTTTAACAACTTAACACACATCTCTCTCTCTCATTTTTCTCTCTTCCTCTCTCACGCCCAAGGGCTGTTCTTGTTCTTCTATTTCAGCCCAAAACCATGAGCTAGGAGGAAGCAAAGAGTGATGATTTTGTGGAAAAATCATCAAGAGCTAGCACTCAAAGAGACATACAAAGGTGATAGGGAAACCCACCCATGTGCATGGAATCATTTCATCACAAGCTTGGAGCTTGCATGGAAAACCAAAGCCGAATCTTGGAGAATGAAAACTGCTCATTGCCGAGCACTCTTGGAGGGAGAAGAAAAGTTTTTATCTTCACCGCATCATCTCAACCGATCATTGTGAGTATTTCGCGACTTTCTTTGATGTATTCATACTTGTTTTATGCTTGATTATCGTTCCTCGGGACCGTAGAAGCTCCAACAATAGTATCAGAGCGAGTAAAAGCATGAAACTTGATTTAGGGCTTAAAATTGGGTAAATTGATTTTAAGCATGTTTTGGTTAAATTGTTTGATTGAATATGTTTAAATGATGTTTAATTGAAGTTTGATTGGATCAATTTCATGAAATTATGATTGGATCATTTTTCCCCAAATGGTGAGGCTTGGCTGAATACACTACTTGCCCTAATGTCTTGGAATTTTATTTTTTGATTCATTGGATGAGTGGAAACGATTGGAAATGTTTATTTAATGTCGATTGTGGATTTATTGGATTGAAACCGAATCGGACATAAAATCCCCACATGGCCGAGACATGAAAAGCATGAAATGGGTTTGATTTTTGTTAAAATATGTTGGACATGTCTTAATGATAATGAGCATGATTAATTAGGCTAATTGATATTTTTGAAATGTTAATTTAGTTGATTAATTATGTGATACACTTTTGTTAATTTAATTGAGAAATTTGAAATTTTTGGAATTAAATTAATTGGGCTAATTTTGGAAATTGGGCTTTAAAGTTATAATTGGGCTTTAATGGGCTTGGTTGTACCAAGTTGGGTTTAGGCTAAATTGGTTGGAACCAATTGGGCCCAAAATCGGTTCCGTAAAGTCCAAATGCGACTAATGGACCTTTGACTTTAATTGGGCCTAATGGGCCTAAATTAGTTTCAATGAATATAAGGGTGATTCCTTTAAATGGGCTTTAGTCTTTGGGTTTGACCTATGTTGACCTTTGCCTTTAGAAATTAATTGAAAGCCCATTGGACTTTAATTAAATTAACATTGGATGTTAATCGGGGTTTGAAACCCGTAACGATTAAATTTGGAATTTAAGTCGTAAAGGTTCTTAATAAAGTGTAATATTTAATTTGGAATTAAATAATGGATTAATATTAAATACATATTAAATTGGATTTAATATTGTAGTTTAATTTAATTCAAGAATTCGTACTTTGAGTACTCATTCGCAAAACGAGTTTGACTCGCGCAAAATCAAATCGTTGTTTGAACATTAGATGGTTATTAATTATCAGATTAATTAATTTGATTAGATTGATTGATAGCAAGCTTGCGTGAATACATGGTTGCGATGCATGAATAATGTATATCGGATGAATATTATATGGGTGGGGCAATTTTAGAAATTGTTGTAATAAATTCAGAATTTATTAATTGGACCTGCGTGTCCAGCCTATTACCTCATTTCTCATTGTATTTCTCTTCTCACCTATTCCCCTCAATGTAAATGAGGTTTCTTTAGAAGTGTAGTGTAACGGGTAGAAGTAAATACTTGTGCTAGCGGGAGAAAGGAAAAGGAGAGATTTGATCTAGGTGTGGTGACACAGGAGCTGGGCGACTCATGCTGTTCCGGGCTCGCGGCCCGGCTGGGAGTACGGAGTAGCCCGCAGGGGACTAAATCTGAGAATAAACAAGTCGCCACTCGGTGTGAACCGGGAAAATGATTTAAGGCCGCACTCACCCCTCACTAGGGAAGACCTCAAACCGTTGGGTTTGGAATGGTCTCTTACTTATACCACTTGTAATAAAATGATTTATGCAATAGTTTAATCGAATTTAGCAATATATATTCCTAAGGGTATTCCATTTCTAAGTTCGCACGCATAAATCAAAAATTCATCTAAGTTCACATGTAACACATTTTCATATTTCCATACCATATATTTGCATATAATCTATGTCCAAATTTGCATGCATAAAGATGAACTGACATACGACAAGCATATAACTTCATAAATATGTAACATTCATGAATACAGAAACGTAAATAAGCCATAATTATACAAGCATGCATAAAGATGAATCAGAATAACGGCGAGCATATAACTTCATAAACATGTCATATTAACCAATGCAAAAGAAACATAAACAAAGAAGTATACATAATGAGAGAGACAACAATTAAGTGCATAATGTAAAGAGACAATCAAAGAGGCAATTGGATATCAAAATGAACGTGCCATGATGCGATTTGGAAGATAAATAATGTAGATGAAAGAAAAGAGATGCGACATATGCCCACAACTAAATAGGACCTCAAGTGTCCGATTGAACGTATCTTACATCCAATCGAATGCACTCTACCAGGCGCTGTGAAGTATCGTGGTAAAGGTAGACAGTAGGCTTTTTATCCCTCGAAATAGAGGACCTTTAATCCAACTTACTAAGCCTATGCGCAATACGACATGATGCATGATTATGTAAGATAATACCATACAAAGAAAAGCAAATAACAAGATAAAAGGGCGCGGCGAAGTGTCGTGGTAAAGGTAGACCGTAGGCTTTTTATCCCTCGAAATAGAGGACCTTTAATCCAACTTACTAAGCCCATGCGCATCACATCAGAATGCATATAAAAGTAAAGGCAACAATATTGGACTTCGTATACCCGATTGAACACATCTTACATCCAACCGAATATACATCAACCGACACGGCAAAACATCGTGGTAAAGGATTTTAACCCCTCAAAATAGGGGACCTTTAATCCGACTTACTAAGCCCATGCGCTTGATCACATAATGCATATAAAAATAAAGACAACGATATCGGACTTCGTATACCCAATTGAACACATCTTGCATTCAACCGAATATACGTCAACCGGCGCGGCAAAGTATCGTGGTAAAAGATTTTAACCCCTCAAAATAGGGGACCTTTAATCCAACTTACTAAGCCCATGCGCTCAATCACATCATTACACAAACGAATAACATGCAGAAATTAAATAACGAATAATAAACACATCAAAACAACATAAAACAAAATATGCGCCGTTTACTTAAGTGGTATGTGGATTTGTATCACGAGTACAGATCATACTACCGTCCATTCGGAATCGGCTATGAAATTTATGTCAGGGTTTCCATCCTATATACCACAAGAGGCGACGCATTTTCCTTTTTATTCAAAGGCCACAACATACATCACTTCACAATACATGCATTATTTATCTATTCAAGGGCCACAACATGCATCACTTCACAATAATCATGCAAATGAGATTCAATAAACAGTAAAAATATGAATAAAAATGGATGTGAAAAGTGCCCTCAGGTCTAACCTTTTCCGTCGACTCTCGGACTCGCGTTTCACGGTAATCAGAAGGGCTAAAGTGCCGCAACTTTTCTGGTTCACTGGTTTGCATTTTTCCTTGCTGTTTCGCTGCTCAAGCTACTATTTTGACTCCGTTTCGCTGATGTTTTACTGTTGTTTTTGTTATATTTTCTGGTCACTGTTTTGGTGTATTTGGAGACTGTTTTTGCGGGTTTTTTTAGGGGAATTCTAGGTAGTTTTTTATGTGATTTTGGGACAGTTTCTAGACTGTTTTCAGGGTGCAGTTTCGGTGGTCAGTGGATTGTTTTAGGGGCTGATTTGTGGTGTTTTTAGGCAGTTTACTGGGTAGGATTTTCGGTGTTTACAGGGGCAGATTTGGTAGGCAGTTTTGGTGAAATAAAGGTGTAGGTCAGGGGGTATTACGGTGAAATAAAGGTGCAGGTCAGGGGGTATTTGTGTTGCTGTTGAGTGGCTCATAGGGCAGTGAATGGGGCGTGAAGCTAGGCGACGTGGAGATGGAATGAGGACGCGTTGGAGGGATGGCTTTAGGGTTCATTTTTGCGTGAATGGCTTATTGGCGTGAATGGTGATTTGCTTGTGCGTGGCAATTTTGGGTTTAGGGGATTATTATCTTGTTGTTGTTTTGTTTGTATGATTCAGTGGTTGTGTATGTGTGCGTGAAACTAGGCGTGATGGACTGATGAGGGCTAGGTGCGTGAGCGTGTGTGCAAGGGGCATGTGGCTTATGGTAATGTGGTAATATATAAGGAGGACTTCAGCGTGTGGCAGTGTTAGTGTTCCAAGAACAATATAAGGATCTAATAAGCATGCATAATAAAAGAGTTGATCATTATAAGGTGCGGAATATACTTACAATGAGTGTAGAGCTTTTAAAATTTTTGAGATCCAATATCTCCAAGATCCAAGCTTTAGGATGATTCCAAGCTTTAAGATGATTCCAAGCTATTGAGGAGTTTCCCTATCACCTTTGTTCACTTCCAAAGTGCTAGCTTTTGATGATTTGAAAATCAAATCAAAGAGAGGAGGAGGAGAGGAAATTCGGCCAAGCAAGCTTCCTTTAGGGTTTTGTGTTTTTGGTTTGTGTCAAGTGTTACAACAAATGAAATGCCTTTTTGTTATTTACCAAAAAGTGAAACCATTTCACCTTTTACCCGAAACAAGGTAGAGATGGGTAAATGGTATTCATTAAGACAAAATAAGGTGGTTGTGTGGTGGGAACACCTACCACACTTTTGGCTCCAAATATTTGAATCCGAAATTCAAATATCTCTACGGGCATTTGCCGCGGCTCGGTTCCGTTTAATCCAATTAAATGATCCTTCGTCGTTAAATAATTAAATCCAATTTAATTAAATAACGATGCCTCGCAAATATATATCGAACGTCGTTCATGAATTAATTCTAAATTAATTCGTTCGTTCGCATTAAAGTCCGACTTTAATCTTGTAATGAAATCCAATTCATTTTAATATATCCGATATATTAATTTTAGCCCGTTTGAATAAATTAAATAGAAAAATCAAATTTAACTATTAAATTTATTTTACCGATTAATTCCAAATTAATC